>SZWC01001617.1:58645-151865 GCA_023375785.1 Penium margaritaceum | reverse complement strand
CTCCCCTCCCCTCCCCTCCCCTCCCCTCCCCTTCCCTCCCCCCTAACGAGATGTTCGCTTTTGGGAACGCATGCGGGTTCGACTCCCGCTCTCGTTTCGACCCATTCCATTGTATCAACAGCCCACAAACCCGGCCACGCACCCCCCTTGCACACAAACGCACTCCGCCACCTGCACAACACGAACACCCACGCCCACACCCAGGCATCGTTCACCCTTTCCATGCCCACCCGCACGTACCAACCCAAGCGCACGCACGCCTCTTTCCCACCCCACGAGTCGTACCAACCCAAGCGCCTGCACGCCTCTTTCCCATCCCACAAGTCGTACCAACCCAAGCACCCGCACCTCTCTTTCCCACCCCACGAGTTGTACCGACCCGCTCGCCATCCCCTCCCGTTCATCCCACCGTTTTGTACGGCACAAACGCGACAAACCTCCACCGTGCACGGCCGCCTCTAGTCCGTCGCGCCCGCACGTCGCGAACGCGGTCTGAACCTCCGCCACTCCCGGCCGGGACCCCCGCTCATGCCTGCACGCGCCCACATGCACCTCCCTCGCCACCACAACGGTGTACAAACCCGCACGCCACACCCGAGCCCACGCCACCCCACCGCACCCCTCCTCGACACCGTCCGTGCTGCCCAGAACCTAAGCCGTTGCCATGTGCACCCCCGTCCTCTGTCCCACACCCCCTCTCCCTCTCCCCGTGTGGAAACAAAACGCATCTAAGTGCCCGACACCGCTCACTCCGCTTGTCCATGTTGCATTGCCACATGTGTCGAATTCTCGACCCATCCCTTTGAAAGCGTGGTACGATCATACCTGGGATACTACTCCAGATCCCATTCGAACTCCGCAGATAAGCGCCCATGGGCCAGAATAGTACGAGGATGGGTGACCTCCCGGGAAGTCCTGGTGTCGTACCCATTTTTATCTCCCAAACACCGACCTGGACCGTCTCCGACACTAGGGAGCCGGGACTAGGACGCGAATGGCGCAGTTGCACCCTAGTCGCGCCCAACTTGCGTCCTACTTGCGCCCTAGTTGTACCCTTGCTGCGCCCTACCCGCACTATACCTGCGTCCTAGTTGCACCCTCGTTGCACCCTACCTCCACCCTACCCACGCCATACCTGCGCCCTTCTTGTTCCCTAGTTGCACACTTGCTGCACCTTAGTTACACCCTACCCACGCCATACCTGCGTCCTACTTGCGCCCTAGTTGCGCCCTAGTTGCGCCCTACTTGCGCCCTACTTGCGTCCTACTTGCACCCTAGTTGCGCCCCAGTTGCGCCCCACTTGCACCCTAATTGCGCCCTAATTGCTACCTACCTGCGCCATACCTGCGCCATACCTGCGCCCTACTTGCGTCATAGTTGCGCCCTAGGTGCACCCTAGTTGTGCCCTACTTGTGCCATACTTGCGCCCTACTTGCACCATACTTGCGCCCTAGTTACACCCTATCCTCACCCTAATTGCACCCTAGTTGCATCCTAATTGCGCCCTAATTGCGCCATAGTTGCGCCCTACTTGCGCCCTAGTTGCACCATACCCGGACCCTAGTTACGCCCTAGTTGCGCCCTAGTTACGCCCTAGTTGTGCCCTAGTTGCCTCCTACTTGCGCCCTATTTGTACCCTTGTTGTACCCTACTTGCGTCCTAATTGCGCCCTTCTTGCGCCCTACCTGCGCCATACCTGCGCCATACCTGCACCCTACTTGCGCCCTAGTTGCGCCCTAGTTGCGCACTAGTTGCGTCCTACTTGCGTCCTACTTGCGCCCTAGTTACACCCTATGCGCGCGAGTGCTGTGCCATACCTGCACCCTAGTTGCACCCTAGTTACTCCGTAGTTGTGCCCTAGTTGCACCCTACTTGTACCATACTTGCACCCTACTTGCGCCCTAGTTGTGCCCTAGTCGCGCCCTACTTGCGCCCTACTTGCGCCCTAGTTCCACCCTTGCTGCGCCCTACCCACGCTATACCTGCACCCTAGTTGCGTCCTAGTTGCGCCCTACCTGCGCCCTATCTGCGCCATACCTGCGCCCTACTTGTGCCTTAGTTACACCCTTGCTGCGCCCTTCCCGCACCATATATGCACCCTATGTTAATAATGTTTTGTTCATCCACCGGAGGAAGTGAAGGGAAGTGGGTCCGGGGTCAACATTTGGGAAAGGGGCCGACGGATGATCCGACGATCATCGATCGAGGAACGAAATTACAAGAGGAGGAGTTCGGTTGCGGGAAGCGACGAGGCGTGGATGGAAATATTACGGCGGATGTTGTAGCCCGACCAGACCTGCCAGGATGGAAGGAAGGCGGCCCGAAGCTGACTTGATGGCAGCGGAATTGCGTCCGAATCACGGAAAGAGGAGCGGCGTTCGAGGCGCCTTATCCAGAGGCGTTTTGATGTGTGAGAAAAGAAAGGGGCCAGCTAGCGAGAAGAGAATGCTAGGGAAGGGCGATGCAAGGAGAGGATAAGATGAGAAGGATGGGAGGAAATGCGGCTGCTGATGCTGAGCTGCTGAGACGCTAAAACCCGATGCTGATGCACTGAAGCTGATCGCTGACTATTGACAGTCGATGATTGAGGACGGACTGAGAGGTCCCGGACTTCCGAGACACCGATCCCGCCCCCGCCTCACGACGAGACGTTCGCCACCAGGCGCACGTCGTTGCTGACTCCTCACCTGATCCGGGTATGGGAAGGCGAGCCTAGTGGCCATCAACAAGACTGAGAGATTGCTGTCCCTCAGTCGAACTAGACCATCGAGCGGGACCCGTGTCCCGTCTTGTGACAAGTTATAACAGGAAAGTTAGACTAGGATAGGTGTGCGTGGGAGTGTGTGTATGTGTGTGTGTGTGTGTGTGTGTGTGTGTGTGTGTGTGTGTGTGTGTGTGTGTAGCCATCCCCGGATGGGAAGGCCGCTTCCTGAAGAGCACGTCACGGAACCATCATGACTTGGTCCTGTGTTCCCGTGGCAGCACCAGCCGTCCAGCTCGAGGAGAGCCGCCCGAGATTCTTTGGTGACCTTCTATGCCATCTGCAGCTGTTGCAATGTGCCCCATCGGCTCGGCGCGCGAACGGTACTGGGAGTGATGCAATGGTTGCATCATCCTACTGGTGGGGCCGTGGAGTCGTTTTTGGCAGCCGTGGCTGTAGAGGCTTCCCCGTGACGACGAGCCCCGTCTTGTGGAGAGTTGGCAGGAGGTTGCGCGTGACGTTGGACGGCGGGCTGCAGAGGCAGCTGAAGAGCGGGCCGAGGCGTTCCGAGCCTACCAGCGATACCAGCAAGAGCTCTTCCGCCTACAAGAGGAGGACTCGGCGCGCGCCCATTCCCGTGCAGGTCGACGCGCTGACGGTCCATTGGAGTTGCGTCGTGCAGTTCCACGGGTGAACGACCAACGCGGCATGAACCGCACCGTGCTTACGCGAGGACCAACTTCGGCCGATGATCCGGCGATGCAGGAAGCCTATGGTTTGCGTATCTTGCTTGGTGCCATGTAGGGTAGTGATTGCATGTGTAGAGGAGATATCTTGATCGTGTATATCTCTCATTGATTGAATGCAAGCACTTTGATTGTTCAAATCGCTTTATTTGTGTTGCTAGGAGGGATTGTCTTAGCAAATTTCATTTCATCCGGTGCATGATTGACCGTCATCGATCAATTGGAATGAAGGAGCATAATTGTTAGAATAACCACGTTGACCATTTGGAGACTTGTCAGAATTACGGCAGAAGAAGTGGGTTAATCAGGAAGAGAAGTGTGCGTGACATATGTCCAGCATTGATTCGGTGAATGATCTGTCGAGTAATTAGGAACAGGGAAAAGGTGAGGTCTGCCGGCCAATGAGAATGTGCTTGGATCGAGCGGGACTAAAGGAGTGAGATAGGATGGGGTAGAATTGAAAAAGGGAAGTAAGCGGAGCTGCGGGGATAGCGCAGCGCGAACCGCACCAAAGAGCTGACTCCCGCATGCTGTCAAGCCCGATTCCGGCCGATGGCGAGAAAGGGTATAACACCCTAGTTTCACCCTATTTGCGCCCTCGTTGAACCCTACCTGCACCCTACCCGTGCCATACCTGCGCCCTAGTTGCGCCCTAGTTGTGCCCTAGTTGCGACCTTCTTGCGCCCTAGTTGCACCATACTTTCGCCCTACTTACTCCCTACGTGCGTCCTAGTTGCACCCTACCCACGCCATACCTACACCCTACTTGCGCCCTAGTTGCACCCTACTTGCGTCCTATTTGCGCCCTACTTGTGCCCTAGTTGCGCCCTAGTTACGTCCTACTTGTGCCCTAATTGCGTCCTAGTTGCGCCCTACCTGCGCCATACCTGCGCCATACCTGCGACCTACTTGCATCCTAGTTGCACCCTATTTGCGCCCTAGTTGTACCCTAGTTACGCCCTACTTGCGCCCTACTTGCGCCCTAGTTGCACCCTACCCGCGCCCTACTTGTGCCCTAGTTGCACCCTAGTTGCGCCCTAGTTGCGCCCTACTTGCGCCCTAGTTGCACCCTACCCGCGCCATAGTTACGCCCTAGTTGCACCCTAGTTGTGCCCTTATTTCGCCATAGTTACGCCCTTTTTGCGCCCATGTTGCGCCCTTGTTGCGCCCTACGTGCGCCCTAATTGCACCCTTGTTGTGTCCTACCTGCGCCATACCTGCGCCATGCCTGCGTCATACTTGAGCCCGGGTTGCGTCCTAGTTGCGCCATAGTTGCACCCTACTTGCGCCCTACTTGCGCCCTACTTGCGCCCTACTTGTACCCTACCCGCGCCATACCTGAGCCATACCTGCGCCCTAGTTGTGCCCTAGTTGCGCCCTAGTAGCGCCATAGTTGCGTCATACTTGCGCCCTACTTGCGCCCTTGTTGTGCCCTAGTTGCGCCCTAGTTGCACCATACATGCGTCCTAGTTGAGCCCTAGTTGCACCTTACCCGCGCCATACCTCCACCATATCTGCGTCCTAGTTGCGTCCTAGTTGCGTCCTAGTTGCACCCTAGTTGCACCCTACTTGCGCCCTACTTGCGCCCTAATTGCGCCCTAGTTGTGCCCTAGTTACGCCCTACTTGCACCCTAGTTACACCCTACTTGCGCCCTAATAGCGACCTAATCGTGCCTTTCTTGCGCCCTGGTTGCGCAAGTTTCCTCGAGCGCTTGTCTCCGGCGTCTCCGTGACTAAGGGACCAAATTTTCTGTCGACTCCAATCCGGGAAAACTTGTCCATACGCACGTCGCACACAACCACGTACCCCAGGGACCTGACTCCCGCCCCTATATGCACTCTCCTCCGCCCTCGAGCATACGATGTAGACTCCTCCGATCGCCCGTCTCCAGGCTCTTCGAGACTAAGGGGCCAGATTTTTGGCCAACTCAAAATCGATAAAACTTGTTTATACGCACGCTGCAACCCATATGGACATTGTAGACCCAAGTTTCCTTCAAAAAAACCATGGCATCCGTCCTCGAGCATACGACGTAGGCTCCTCCGAACGCCCGCCTCCAGGCTCTCCGAGACTAAGGGGCCGGATTTTTGGCAGACTCGAAATCGAGAAAACTTGTCCATACTCGAAATCGAGAAAACTCGTCCGTACACCTCGACGCCGCAGGCTGTATGCGGTCTGCCCGAGCTGCTCCTATGGCGAGGGCAGACCGCCACGTGCCGACCGGCCGACGGGCGCGGAACGCTTCCTTCTCGGGGGAGGCTTTCCCTAGGCAGTGAACAACCGGCTCAGAACTAGAACGGACAAGGGGAATCTGACTGTTTTATTAAAACAAAGCATTGTGATGGTCCCAACGGATGTTGATGCAATGTGATTTCTTCCCAGTGCTCTGAATGTCAAAGTGTAGAAAGTCAACCAAGCGTGGGTAAACGGCGGGAGTAACTATGACTCTCTTAAGGTAGCCAAATGCCTCGTTCTCTAACTAGTGACACGCATGAATGGATTAATGAGATTCCCACTGCCCCTATCTACTATCTAGCAAAACCACAGCCAAGGGAACGGACTTGGAATAACCAGCGGGGAAAGAAGACCCTGTTCAGCTTGACTCTAGTCCGACTTTGTGAAATCACTCAAGAGGTGTAGTTATAAGTGGGAGGGCAACCGCAAGTGAAATACCACTACTATTGACGTTATTTTACTTATTCCGTGAGGTGGAGGCGGGGTTCTGCCCCTGCTTCTAGCGTTAAGGCCTCGGCAGATCCAGGCGGATAACATTGTCAGGTAGGGAGTTTGGCTGGGGCGGCGGATCTGTTAAAAGATAACGCATGTGTCCTAAGATAAGCTCAACAAGAACAGAAATCTTGTGTGGAACGAAAGGGTACAAGCTCATTTAATATTGATTTTCAGTACGAGTACAAGCTGTGAAAGCATGGCCTATCGATCCATTAGTCTTTCGGAATTTGAAGTTAGAGGTGTCAGCTCTTCCTATCATTGTGGCAGCCAAGCGTTCATAGCGACGTTACTTTTTGATCATTTGATGTCGGCTCTTCCTATCATTGTGAAGCAGAATTCACCAAGTGTTGGATTGCTCACCCACCAATAGGGAACATGAGCTGGGATTAGACTGTCGTGAGACTGGTAAGTTTTACCCTACTGATGATCTGGTGCCGCAACAGTAATTCAACTTAGTACGAGAGGAACCGTTGATTCACATAATTGGTAATTGCGCTTGGCTGAAAAGCCAGTGGTGTGAAGCTACCATGTGTGGAATTGTGGCTGAACGCCTCTAAGTCAGAATCCATGATGGAAGAGGCACTTTTTACCTCCCCGGGTGTTACCCGACTCAAAATAGGGGCGCCTGTGCGCCTCCGATAGCATATGTCGTGATTTGTCTGGACCAATTGCGAATGTTCGGGGAGATAAATCATTTGCAGACGACTTAAATCAGAACGGGGTACTGTAAGTGGCAGAGTAGCCTTGCTGCTACGATCCACTGAGGTTCAGCCTCTGTTCTACCAATTTGTTCCTCCGGGAACTCCCCTCCCTTCCACTCCCCTCCCCTCCCTCCTAACGAGATGTTCGCTTTTGGGAAGGCATGCGGGTTCAACTCCCGCTCACTTTTTGATCCATTCCATTGCATCAACAGCCCGCAAACCGGGCCACGCACCCCTCTCGCACACGAACGCACTCCGCCGCCTTCACAATACTCACACCCACACCCACACCCATGCATCGTCCACCCTTTCCATGCCCACCCACACGTACCAACCCAAGCGCACGCACACCTCTTTCCCACCCCACGAGTCGTACCAACCCAAGCGCCCGCACACCTCTTCCCCACCCCACGAGTCGTACAAACCCAAGTACCCACACCCTTCTTTCCCATCCCACGGGTCGTACCAACCCGCTCGCCATCCCCTCCCATTCATCCAACCGTTTTGTACAGCACGAACGCGACAAACCTCCACCGGCAACGGTTGCCTCTAGTTCGGTGCGCCCGCACGTCGCGAACGCAGTCTGAACCTCTGTAACTCCCAGCCGGGACCCCCGCTCATGCCCGCATGCGTCCACATGCACCTCCCTTGCCACCGCCACGGTGTACCAACCCGCACGCCACACCCGAGCCCACGCCACCCCACCGCACCCCTCCTCGACATCGCCCATGCTGCCCAGCTCCTAAGCTGTTGCCATGTGCATCTCCGTCCTCTGTCCCACACCCCCTCCCCCTCTCCTCGTGTAGAAACAAAACCCATCTACGTGCCCGGCACTGCCCACTCCGCTCGTCCACGTTGCATCTCCACATGTGTCACATTCTCGACCCATCCCTTTCAAAGCGTGGTACGATCATACCCGGGCTACTACTCCGGATCTCATTCAAACTCCACAGATAAGCGCCCATGGGCCCGAATAGTACTGGGATGGGTGACCTCCCGGGAAGTCCTGGTGTCGTACCCATTTTTATCGCCCAAACACTGACCTGGACCGTCTCCGACACTAGGGAGCCGGAACTAGGACGCGAATGGCGCAGTTGGCCCCTAGTCGCATCCTACTTGCGCCCTACTTGCGCCCTAGTTGCACCGTTGCTGCGCCCAACCCACGCTATACCTGCGCCCTAGTTGCGCCCTAGTTGCGCCCTACCTGCACCCTACCCACACCATACTTGCACCCTACTTGCGCCCTAGTTGCACCCTTGCTGTGCCCTAGTTGCACCCTACCCACGCCATACCTGCGCTGTACTTCCACCCTAGTTGCGCCCTAGTTTGCCCTACTTTCGTCCTACTTGCGCCATACTTGCGCCCTAGTTGCACCCTAATTGCGCCCTACTTGCATCCTAATTGTGCCCTAGTTGCACCCCACCTACGCCCTACTTGCGCCCTACTTGCACCCTACTCGCGCCCTAGTTGCACCCTATCTACGTTAGTCCTGCGCCATACCTGCGCCCTATTTGTGCCCTAGTTGCACCCTAGTTACGTCCTATTTACGCCCTAGTTGCGCCATACTTGCGCCCCCCTTACACCCTAGTTACACCCTAGCCGTGCCCTACTTGCGCCCTACTTGCGCCCTAGTTGCACCCTTGCTGCGTCCTACCCGCGCTCTACCTGCGCCCTACTTGCGCCCTAGTTACGCCCTATCTGCGCCCTACCCGCGCCATACCTGCGTCCTACTTGCGCCCTAGTTGCACCCTTGCTGCGCCCTGCCCGCACCATACCTGCGCCCTAGTTGCGCCCTAGTTACACCCTCATTGAACCCTACCTGCACCCTACCCGCGCCATACCTACACCCTAGTTGTACCATAGTTGCACCCTAGTTGTGCCATACTTGCGCCCTATTTCCGCCCTAGTTGCGCCATACTTGCACCCTACTTGCGCCTTGCTTGCGCCCTAGTTGCACCCTACCCGCGCCATACCTGCACCCTACTTGCATCCTAGTTACGCCCTACTTATGCCCTACTTGTGTTTTACTTGCACCCTACTTGCGCCCTAGTTGCGCCCTAGTTGCGCCCTACTTGCACCCTAAGTACACCCTAGTTGCACCCTACCTGCGCCATACATGCGCCTTACTGCGTCCTACTTGTGCCCTAGTTGCGTCCTAGTTGCGCCCTAGTTGCGCCCTGCTTGCGCCCTACTTGCGCCCTAGTTGCACCCTACCCGCGCCCTAGTTGCACCCTAGTTGCACCCTAGCTGCACCCTAGTTGTGCCCTAGTTACGCCCTAGTTGCGTCCTAGTTGCGCCCTTGTTGCGCCCTACTTGCGCCCTAGTTGCACCCTTGCTGTGCCCTAGTTACACCCTACCCGCGCCATACCTGCACCCTACTTGCGCCCTAGTTGCACCCTAGTTGCGCCAAAGTTGCACCCTACTTACGCCCTACTTGTGCCCTACTTGCACCCTACCCGCACCATACCTGTGCCATACCTGCGCCCTAGTAGCGCCCTGGTTGTGCCCTAGTTGCACCCTACTTGCGCCCTACTTGCGCCTTACTTGCACCCTAGTTGTGTCCTAGTTGCGCCCTAGTTGCGCCCTACTTGCACCCTAGTTGCGCCCTAGTTGCACCCTACCCATGCCATACCTGCGCCATACCTGCGCCCTAGTTGCGCCCTAGTTGCGCCCTAGTTGCGCCCTAGTTGCGCCCTACTTGCGCCCTACTTACGCCCTAGTTGCGCCCTAGTTTCTCCATACTCGTGCCCAAGTTGCGCCCTAGTTTGCACCCTAATAGCGACCTAATCATGCCCTACTTGTGCCCTGGTTGTGCAAGTTTCCTCGAGCGCTCGTCTCCGGCCTCTCCCTGACTAAGGGACGAAATTTTCCGTCGACTCCAATCTGGGAAAACCTGTCCATACGCATGTCGTACACACCCACGTACCCCAGGGACCTGACTCCCGCCCTATATTCACTCTCCTCCGTCCTCCAGCATACGACGTCGGCCCATCCGAGCGCCCATCTCCAGGCTCTCCGAGACTAAGGGGCCAGATTTTTGGCCGACTCAAAATCGAGAAAACTTGTCCATACGCACGTCGCATATCAATATGGACATTGTAGACCCAAGTTTCGCTCAGGACATCCATGGCATCTGCCCTCGAGCATACGATGTAGGCTCCTCCGAGCGCCCGTCTCTAGGCTCTCCGAGACTAAGGGGCTTGATTTTTGGCCGACTCAAAATGGAGAAAACTCGTCCATACGCACGTTGCACACCCATATGGACATTGTAGACCCATGATTTGTTCAAAAAACCCATGGCTTCCACCCTTGAGCATACGACGTAGGCTCCTCTGAATGCCCGTCTCCATGCTCTCCGAGACTAAGGTGTAGGTTTTTTGGCCGACTCAAAATCGAGAAAACTCGTCCATACTCGAAATTGAGAAAAAACGTCCATACGCCTCGACGCCGCAGGCTGTTGGCGGTCTGCCCGAGCTGCTCCCGCGGCAAGGGCGGACCACCGTGTGCCGACCGGCCGACGGGCGCGGATTGCTTCCCTCTTGGGCGAGGCTTTCCCTAGGCAGTGAACTTCCGGCGCAATGTGATTTCTGGCCAGTACTCTGAATGTCAAAGTGAAGAAATTCAACCAAGCGTGGGTAAACGGCGGGAGTAGCTATGACTATCTTAAGGTAGCCAAATGCCTTGTCATCTAATTAGTGACGCAAATGAATGGCTTAACGAGATTCCCACTGTTCCTATGTACTGTCCAGCGAAACCACAGCCAAGGGAACGGGCTTGGAAAAATCAGCGAGGAAAGAAGACCCTGTTGAGCTTGACTCTAGTCCGACTTTGTGAAATGACTCAAGAGGTGTAGTTATAAGTGGGAGGGCAACCGCAAGTGAAATACCACAACTCTTGAAGTTATTTTACTTATTTGGTGAGGTGGAGGCGGGGCTCTGCCCCTGCTTCTAGCGTTAAGGTTTCGGCCGATCCAGGCAGATGACATTGTCAGGTGGGGAGTTTGGCTGGGACGGCATATCTGTTAAAAGATAACGCAGGTGTCCTAAGATGAGCTCAACGAGAACAGAAGTCTCGTGTGGAATAAAAGGGTTAACGTTCTTTGATTTTGATTGTCAGTACAAAGACAATCTGTGAACTCATGGCCTATCGATCCTTTAGTCTTTCGGAATTGAAGTTATAGGTGTCAGAAAAGATACCACAGGGATAACTGGCTTGTGGCAGCCAAGCGTTCATAGCGACGTTGCTTTTTGATTCTTCAATGTCAGCTTTTCCTATCATTGTGAAGAAAATTTCACCAAGTGTTGGATTGTTTATCCACCAAAAGGGAGCGTGAGCTGGGTTTAGACCGTCGTGAGACAGGTTAGTTTTACCCTATTGATGATATGGTGCCGCAACAATAATTCAACTTAGTACGAGAGGAACCGTTGTTTCACATAATTGGTAATTGCGCTTGGCTGAAAAGCCAGTGGCGTGAAGCCACCATGTCTAGGATTATGACTGAATGCCTCTTAGTCAGAATCCATGCTGGAAGCGGCACTTTGTACCTCCCCGGGTGTTACCCGACTCGAAATAGGGGCGCCTGTGTGCCTCCGAGATCATATGTTGTGATTCGTCTGGACCAATTCCAAATGTTCGGGGAGATAAATCATTTGCAGACGACTTAAACCAGAATGGGGTACTGTAAGTGGCAGAGTAGCCTTGCTGCTACGATCCACTGAGGTTCAGCCTCTGTTCTACGGATCTGTTCCTTCGAGAACTCCCCTCCCCTCCCCTCCCCTCCCCTCCCGCCTAACGAGATGTTCGCTTTTGGGAACGCATGCGGGTTCGACTCCCGCTCTTGTTTTGACCCATTCCATTGCATCAACAGCCCGCAAACCCGGCCACGCACCCCCCTCGCACACGAACGTACTCCGTCGCCTGCACAACACGCACACCCGCGCCCACACCCACACATCGTCCATCCTTTCCACGCCCACCCGCACGTACCAATCCAAGCACACGCACGCCTCTTTCCCACCCCACGAGTCATACCAACCCAAGCGCCCGCACGCCTCTTTCCCACCCCACAAGTCATACCAACCCAAACACCCGCACCCCTCTTTCCCATCCCACGAGTCATACCAACCCGCTCGCCATTCCCTCCCGTTCAACCCACCGTTTTGTACAGCACGAACGCGATAAACCTTCACCGTGCACGGCCGCCTCTAGTCTGTCGCGCCCGCACGTCACGAACGCGGTCTGAACCTCCGCCATTCCCGGCCGGGACTCTCGCTCATGCCCGCACGTGCCCACATGCACCTCCCTCGCCACCGCCATGGTGTACCAACCCGCATGCCACACCTGAGCCCACGCCACCCCACCGCACCCCTCCTCGACACCGCCCGTGCTGCCCAACCCCTAAGCCGTTGCTATGTGCACCTCCGTCCTCTGTCCCAAACCCCCTCCCCCTCTCCCGGTGTAGAAGAAAAACGCATCTATGTGCCCGACACCGCCCACCCCACTCGTCCGCGTTGCATCTCCACATGTGTCACATTCTCGACCCATCCCTTTCAATGCGTGGTACGATCATACCTGGGCTACTACTCCGGATCCCATTCGAACTCCGCAGATAAGCGCCCATGGGCCAGAATAGTACTGGGATGGGTGACCTCCCGGGAATTCCTGGTGTCGTACCCATTTGTATCTCCCAAACGCTGACCCGGATCGTCTCCGACACTAGAGAGCTGGGACTAGGACGCGAATGGCGCAGTTGCACCCTCGTCGCGCCATACTTGCACCCTACTGGCATCCTAGTTGCACCCTTGCTGCACCCTAGTTGCACCCTATCCACGCCATACATGCGCCCTACTTGCGCCCTACTTGCGCCCTAGTTGCGCCCTAGTTGCGCCCTACTTGCGCCCTAATGGCGCCCTAGTTGCACCCTACCTGCACCATACCTTCGCCATACCTCCACCCTACTTGCGCCCTAGTTGCATCCTACTTGCGCCCTAGTTGTGCCCTACTTACGCCCTACTTGCGCCCTACTTGCGCCCTACTTGCGCCCTAGGTGCATCCTATCTGCACCCTAGTTGCGCCCTAGTTGCGCCCTACTTGCGCCCTAATTGCACCCTAGTTGTGCCCTACTTGCGACCTAGTTGCACCCTACCCGCGCCCTAGTTGCGCTCTAGTTGCACCCTAGTTGCACCCTAGTTGTGCCTGAGTTGTGCCCTTGTTGTGTCCTACTTGCACCCTAATTGCGCCCTTGTTGCGCCGTACCTGTACCATACATGCGCCATACCTGCGTCCTACTTGCTCCCTAGTTGTGCCCTAGTTACGCCCTAGTTGCACCCTACTTGCGCCCTACTTGCGCCCTAGTTGCACCCTACCCGCGTCAGTCGTGCGCCATACATGCACCCTAGTTGCGCGCTATTTGCACCCTAGTTGCACCCTAGTTACGCCCTAGTTGCGCCCTACTTGCGCCCTACTTGCGCCCTAGTTGCGCCCTAGTCGCGTCCTACTTGCGCCCTACTTGCGCCCTAGTTGCACCCTTGCTGCGCCCTACCCGCGCTATACCTGCGCCCTAGTTGCGTCCTACTTGCACCCTACCTGCGCCCTATCCGCGCCGTACCTCTGCCCTACTTGCACCCTAGTTGCACACTTGCTGCGCCCTGCCCGCACCATACCTGCGCCCTAGTTGCGCCCTAGTCGCGACCTCGTTGAACCCTACCTACACCCTACTCGCGCCATACCTGCGCCCTAGTTGCACCCTAGTTGCGCCCTAGTTGCGCCCTACTTGCGTCCTAGTTGCGCCCAACTTGCGCCCTACTTGCCCCCTACTTGCGCCCTAGTTGCACCCTACCCGCGCCATACCTGCGCCCTACTTGCACCCTAGGCCACCCTACTTGCTCCCTACTTGCGCCATACTTGCGCCCTACTTGCGTCCTAGTTGCGCCCTAGTTGCGCCCTACTTGCGCCCTAGTTAAGTCTACCTGCGCCATACCTGTGCCATACCTGCACCATACTTGCGCCCTAGTTGCGCCATAGTTACACCCCAGTTGCGCCCTACTTACACCCTACTTGCGTCCTACTTGTGCCCTAGTTGCACCCTACCCGCTCCTACGTACGCCCTAGTTGCACCGCAGTTGCGCCCTAGTTGTGTCCTACTTGCGCCCTACTTGTGTCCTAGTTGCACCCTACCCGCACCCTAGTTGCACCCTAGTTGCGCCCTAGTTACGCCCTAGTTGCGCCCTAGTTGCATCCTACTTGCACCCTAGTTACGCCCTCGTTGTGCCCTACTTGCGCCCTAATTGCGCTCTTGTTGCGTCCTACCTGCACCATACCTGCACCATACCTGCACCCTACTTGTGCCCTAGTTGCGTCCTAGTTGCGTCCCAGTTGCGCCCTACTTGCGCCCTACTTGCGCCCTACTTGCACCATATCCGCACCATACCTGCTCCATACCTGCGCCCTAGTTGCACCCTAGTTGAGCCCTAGTTGTGCCCTACTTGCGCCCTACTTGCGCCCTAGTTGCGCCCTAGTTGCATCCTACTTGTGCCCTAGTTGTGCCATAGTTGTACCTTATCCGCGCCATACCTGCGCCATACATGCGCCCTAGTTGCAACCTAGTTGCGCCCTAGTTGCACCCTAGTTACGCCCTACTTGCGCCCTTCTTGCGCCATAGTTGCGCTCTAGTTGCTCCCTACTTACGCCCTAGTTGCGCCCTGCTTGTACCCTAATAGCGACCTAATCGTGCCCTACTTGCGCCCTGGTTGCGCAAGTTTCCTTGAGCGCTCGTCTCCGGCCTCTCCGTGACTAAGGGACCAAATTTTTCGTTGACTCCAATCCGGAAAAACTTGTCCATACGCAAGTCGTGCACACCCACGTACCCCTGCGCCCTAGTTGCACCCTAGTTGTGCCCTTGTTGCGCCATAGTTACGCCCTTTTTGCGCCCTAGTTGCGCCCTTGTTGCGTCCTACTTGCGCCCTAATTGCACCCTTGTTGCGTCCTACCTGCGCCATACCTGCGCCATACCTGCGTCATACTTGAGCCCAAGATGCGTCCTAGTTGTGCCATAGTTGCGCCCTACTTGCGCCCTACTTGCGTCCTACTTGCGCCCTACTTGCACCCTACCCGTGCCATACCTGCGCCATACCTGCGCCCTAGTTGCACCCTAGTTGCGCCCTAGTAGCGCCATAGTTGCGCCCTACTTGCGCCCTAATTGCGTCCTACTTGCACCCTAATTGCGCCCTAGTTGCGCCCTAGTTGCGCCCTAGTTGCGCCATATATGCACCCTAGTTGCACCCTAGTTGCACCTTACCCGCACCATACCTGCGCCATATCTGCGTCCTAGTTGCGTCCTAGTTGCGTCCTAGTTGCACCCTAGTTGCACCCTACTTGTGCCCTACTTGCACCCTAATTGCGCCCTAGTTGCGCCCTAGTTGCGCCCTACTTGCACCCTAGTTGCACCCTACTTGCGCCCTAATAGCGACATAATCGTGCCCTACTTGCGCCCTGGTTGCGCAAGTTTCCTCGAGCACTCGTCTCCAGCCTCTCCGTGACTAAGGGACCAAATTTTCCGTCGACTCCAATCCGGGAAAACTTGTCCATACGTACGTCGCACACAACCACGTACCTCAGGGACCTGACTCCCGCCCCTATATTCGCTCTCCTCCGCCCTCGAGCATACGACGTAGGCTCCTCTGATCGCCCGTCTCCAGGCTCTCTGAAACTAAGGGGCCGGATTTTTGGCCGACTCAAAATCAAGAAAACTTGTTTATACGCATGCTGCAACCCATATGGACATTTTAGACCCAAGTTTCCTGAAAAAAAAACCATGGCATCCGTCCTCGAGCATACGACGTAGGCTCCTCCGAACGCCCGCCTCCAGGCTCTCCGAGACTAAGGGGCCGGATTTTTGGCCGACTCGAATTCGAGAAAACTTGTCCATACTCGAAATCGAGAAAACTCGTCCATACGCCTCGACGCGGCAGGCTGTCGGTGGTCTGCCCGAGCTGCTCCTGCGGCGAGGGCAGACCGCCGCATGCCGACCGGCCGACGGGCGCGGAACGCTTCCCTCTCGGGGGAGGCTTTCCCTAGGCAGTAAACAACCGGCTCAGAACTGGAACGGCCAAGGGGAATCTGACTGTTTAATTAAAACAAATCATTGCGATGGTCCCAACGGATGTTGACGCAATGTGATTTCTGCCCAGTGATCTGAATGTCGAAGTGAAGAATGTCCACCAAGCATGGGTAAACGGCGGGAGTAACTATGACTCTCTGAAGGTAGCCAAATGCCTTGTTATCTAATTAGTGACGCACATGAATGGATTAACGAGATTCCCACTGCCCCTATCTACATTCTAGCGAAACCACAGCCAAGTGAACGGACTTGGAATAATCAGCGGGGAAAGAAGACCCTGTTGAGCTTTACTCTAGTCCGACTTTGTGAAATGACTCAAGAGGTGTAATTATAAGTGGGAGGGCTACCGGAAGTGAAATACCACTACTATTGACGTTATTTTACTTATTCCGCGAGGTGGAGGCGGGGCTCTGTCCCTGCTTCTAGCGTTAAGGCTTCGGCCGATCCAGGCGGATGACATTGTCAGGTGGGGAGTTTGGCTGGGGCGGCACATCTGCTAAAAGATAACGCATGTGTCCTAAGATGAGCTTAACGAGAACAGAAATCTTGTGTGGAACGAAAGGGTAAAAGTTCATTTAATATTGATTTTCAGTACGAATACAAGCTGTGAAAGCATGGCCTATCGATCCTTTAGTCTTTCGGAATTTAAATCTAGAGGTGTCATCTCTTCCTATCATTGTGGCAGCCAAGCGTTCATAGCGACGTTGCTTTTTGTTCATTCGATGTCGGCTCTTCCTATCATTGTGAAGCAGAATTCACCAAGTGTTGGATTGTTTACCCACAAATAGGGAACGTGAGCTGGGATTAGATTGTCGTGAGACTGGTAAGTTTTACCCTACTAATGAGCTGGTACCGCAACAGTAATTCAACTTAGTACTAGAGGAATCGTTGATTCACATAATTGGCAATTGCGCTCGGCTGAAAAGCAAGTGGCGCGAAGCTACCATGTGCGGGATTATGGCTGAACGCCTATAAGTCAGAATCCATGCTGGAAGCGGCACTTTTTACCTCCCCGGGTGTTACCCGACTCAAAATAGGGGCGCCTGTGCGCCTGCGATAGCATGTGTCGTGGTTCGTCTGGCGAGGTGAGACGCGGCGCGGGAGAGAACAGGAGCAAGACAACCAGTTCCTCTGCTCTCAGGAGAGTGATGGCTTGTTCCCCAGTTGGTCCAACACGGGCAGGAAGACTGGTGGTGTCCGATATTCTGGAAGCAAGGGGAGGCTGGTTGCGGCGAGAAAGGTTGTGAGATAGGCGGTGACGCTGGTCCGCGAGTGTCAAGAGAGTGACGGCTTGTTTCACCAGTTGGCTTGCACCAGGAGCAGGGAGACTGGTGGTATCCGATATCCTGACAGCGGCTGGTACGCTGCTGTTGCTCACAACACGAGAGGGCGGTGCGAGGAAGCGGCTCGAGATAAAAAATGCAGCGGGCTGAAGGTGATGGGGTAGAGGAAGCGGATGAGGCGGATAAGGGGAGAGGAGAAGGACGGAGGTGCTTGCGGAGGCTGCAGAGATGACGTGCAGTGGGTGGCGAGCGACAGGAAGCTTCCAGGTAGTTGATAGCAGGCGGCGGCTCGGGAACTGCTTGTGGCTGTTGTAGGCGATGAGTCACCAATAGTTGGCTAGGGGTGCGGAATGGGTGCAAGGCTTCCGCAGGATGACGTGGCGTTCCTTCAGCACAAGGAGCACTCCAGGCGGTGCTGTTGATGTCAGCTGCTGGCGAAGCAGAGACGCGCGAATCGACGGTAGCGGCGGCAGAGGAATGCAGCTCCACGCAGCAAAGCGATGAAGGCAGTAGAGCGATGACTCGGTCACGGGGCACGAGGTGATGTTGCCTGATGTTCTGATCCCATGTCAGAAGAATGCAGTCACGAGAACAGCAGCAAAAGCAGGTAGAAGCATTGAGACATGCACGAGTGCGTCAGTGACTTGACGTAAGCAAGAGCGGTCCCGGGAGTATTCGTAGAGCTTGACAGAACCAAGGTTTAAAGGAGACAAGGTAGACAAGCTCTCGAGAGTGAGAGATAACAAGAGCGAGATGAGTGATGGCTGGTAGAGAGCTGAGCGAAGGCGCGAGAGTGACGGAGCAAAGAGCTGAGAGTTGTGAGAGGTTTGCGAAGACAAGGTATGCGAGGGGCGAGCAGAGCAAAGACACGGTGGCAAGCCGCGGAACCAAAAGGGGAACAGGATGGGAAGAACTTTTCTGGTTAAACTCGAGGGAATGAATATCCTCGATAATATAGTGCAGAACAGGACAAAGGCTAGAGCAACAGCTTCTTTTCCGCTAGCCAGACGCGGTTGCGACGTGGTCGCAGTTATTAGGGGCGGCTCGCCTCTGAGTTCTCGATCATGACCGACAATCCGTTGGCGAGGTGGTTCGTGTTGGTTCGGTGTGCAGTCGGAACCTGAACCTTATTCAGAGCTCGGATTATCCGAGGGAGTATGTCAGTGTTGACTTCAATATTCTGACACCCATATGGATATCATAGACCCAAGTTTTGCTCCTAGTTGCGCCCTACTTGCACCCTAGTTGCACCCTATCCGCGCCCTAGTTGCGCCCTAGTTGCGCCCTAGTTGCGTCCTTGTTGCGCCCTACTTGCGCCGTAGTTGCGCCCTTGTTGCGCCATACTTGCACCCTAATTGCGCCCTTGTTGCGCCCTACCTCCACCAGAACTGCACCATACCTACGCCCTACTTGCGCCCTAGTTGAGCCCTAGTTGCGTCCTAGTTGTGCCCTACTTGCGCCCTACTTGCACCCTAGTTTCACCCTACCCGCACCAGTCATGCGCCATACCTGCACCCTAGTTGCGCCCTAGTTGTGCCCTAGTTGCGCCCTAGTTGCGCCCTAGTTGCGCCCTACTTGCACCCTACTTGCGCCCTAGTTGCACCCTAGTCGCGCCCTAAATGCGCCCTACTTGCGTCCTAGTTGCACCCTTGTTGCGTCCTACCCGCGCTATACCTGCGCCCTAGTTACGCCGTAGTTGCACCCTACCTGCGCCCTAGTCGCGCCATACCTGCACCCAACTTGCACCCTAGTTGCACCCTTACTGCGCCCTGCCCCCACCATACCTGCGCCCTAGTTGCGCCCTAGTTACACCCTCGTTGAATCCTACATGCACCCTACCCGCGCCATACCTGCACCCTACTTGTACCATAATTACGCCCTAGTTACGCCGTACTTGCACCCTAGTTGCGTCCTACTTGCACCCTACTTGCGACCTACTTGCACCCAAGTTGCACCCTAGTTGCGCCCTACTTGCGTCCTAATTTTGCCATAGTTGCACGCTACCTGTGCCATACCTGCGCCATACCTCCAACCTACTTGCGCCATAGTTGCGCCCTAGATGCGCCATAGTTTCACCCTACTTGCGCCCTACTTGCACCCTACTTGCACCCTAGTTGCGCCCTAGTTGTGCCCTAGTTGCACCCTACTTGCGCCCTACTTGCGCCCTAGTTGCACCCTACCCGCGCCCTAGTTGCGCCCTAGTTTTGCCCTAGTTGCACCATAGTTGCGCCCTAGTTGCGCCCTACTTGCGCCCTGGTAGCGCCCTTGTTGCGCCCTACTTGCGCACTATATGCGCCCTTGTTGCGCCCTACCTGCGCCATACCAGCGCCATACCTGCGCTCTACTTGCGCCCTAGTTGCACCCTAGTTGTGCCCTAGTTACGCCATAGTTGCGCCCTAGTTGCGCCCAACTTGCATCCTACCCGCGCCATACCTGCGCCACACCTGCGACCTAGTTGCGCCATAGTTGCGCCCAAGTTGCGCCCTAGTTGCACCCCAGTTGCGCCCTAGTTGCGCCATAATTGCGCCCTACTTAAGCCCTAGCTGCGCCCTACTTGCGCCCTAGTTGCGCCCTAGTTGCACCATAATAGCGACCTAATCGTACCCTACTTGCACCCTGGTTGCGCAAGTTTCTTCGAGCGCTCGTCTCCGGCCTCTCCGTGACGAAGAGCCCAAATTTTTCGTCGTCTCCAATCCGGGAAAACTTGTCCATACGCAAGTCGTACACACCCACGTACCCCAGGGACCTGACTCCCGCCCCTATTTTTGCTCTCCTCCGCCCTCGAGCATACGATGTAGGCTCCTCCAAGCGCCCGTCTCCAGGCTCTCCGAGACTAAGGGGCCGGATTTTTGGCCGACTCAAAATCGAGAAAACTTGTCCATACGCACGTCGCACACCCATATGGACAACATAGACCCAAGTTTCGCTCCTAGTTGCGTCCAACTTGCGCCCTAGTTGCGCCCTTGTTGCGCCCTACTTGCGCCCTAATTTCCCCCTACCTGCGCCATACCTGCGTCATACCTGCGCCCTACTTGCATCCTAGTTGCGCCCTAGTTGCATCCTAGTTGCACCCTACTTGCGCCCTACTTGCACCCTAGTTGCACCCTACCCGCGCCAGTCCTGCGCCATACCTGCACCCTAGTTGCACCCTAGTTGTGCCCTAGTTGCACCCTAGTTGCGCCCTACTTGCATCCTACTTGCGCCCTACTTGCGCCCTAGTTGTGCCCTAGTTGCGCCCTACTTGCGCCCTACTTGCGCCCTAGTTGCACCCTTGCTGCACCCTACCCGCGCTATACCTGCGCCCTATTTGCACCCTAGTTGCGCCCTACCTGCGCCCTATCCGCGCCATACCTGCGCCCAACTTGCACCCTAGTTGCACCCTTGCTAAGCCCTGCCCGCACCATACATGCGCCCTAGTTGCGCCCTAGTTACGCCCTCGTTGAACCCTACCTGCGCCCTACCTGCGCCATACCTGCACCCTAGTTGCGCCCTAGTTGCGCCCTAGTTGCGCTATACTTGCGCCCTAGTGGCGTCCTACTTGCGCCCTACTTGCGCCCGGCTTTGGTTTCTGTGACCTGGCTTTGGTTTCTGTGACCCGGCTTTGATTTCTGTGACCCGGTTTTGGTTTCTGTGACCCGGCTTTGGTTTCTGTGACCCGGCTTTGGTTTTTGTGACCAGGCTTTGGTTTCTGTGACCCTGCTTTGGTTTATGTGACCCGGCTTTGGTTTTTGTGACCCGGCGTTGGTTTCTGTGACCGGCTTTGGTTTCTGTAACCCGGCTATGGTTTCTGTGACCCAGCTTTGGTTTCTGTGACCCGGCTTTGGTTTCTGTGACCCGGCTTTGGTTTTTGTGACCAGGCTTTGGTTTCTGTGACCCTGCTTTGGTTTATGTGACCCGGCTTTGGTTTTTGTGACCCGGCGTTGGTTTCTGTGACCGGCTTTGGTTTCTGTAACCCGGCTATGGTTTCTGTGACTCAGCTTTGGTTTCTGTGACCCGGCTTTGGTGTATGTGACCCGGCTTTGGTTTCTGTGACCCGGCTTTAATTTCTGTGACCCGGCCTTGGTTTGTGTGACCCGGCTTTGGTTTCTGTGACATGAATTTGGTTTATGTGACCCGGCTTTGATTTCCGTGACCCAGCTCTGGTTTCTGTGACCCGGCTTTGGTTTCTGTGAGCTGGCTTTGGTTTCTGTGACCCGGTTTTGGTTTCCGTGACCCGGCTTTGGTTTCTGTGACCTGGCTTTGGTTTCTGTGATCTGGCTTTGGTTTCTGTGACCGGGCTCTAGTTTCTGTGACTCGGCTTTGGTTTTTGTGACGGCTTTGGTTTCTGTGACATGGCTTGGTTTCTGTGACCCGGCTTTGGTTGATGTGTTCCGGCTTTGCTTTCTGTGACCCAGCTTTGGTTTCTGTGACCCAGCTTTGGTTTCCTTTCTGTGAAACCAAAGCCGGGTCACAGAAACCAAAGCCGGGTCACAGAAACTAAAGCCGGGTCACATAAATGAAAGCCGGGTCACAGTAACCAAAGCGGGGTCACAGAAACCAAAGCCGGGTCACAGAAACCAAAGCCGGGTCACAGAAACCAAAACCGGGTCACATAAATCAAGGCCGGGTCACAGAAACCAAAGCTGGGTCACAGAAAGCAAAGCTGGGACACAGCAACCAAAGCCGGTTCACAGAAACCAAGCCATGTCACAGAAACCAAAGCCGCCACAGAAACCAAAGCCGGGTCACAGAAACTAGAGCCCGGTCACAGAAACCAAAGCCAGATCACAGAAACCAAAGCCAGGTCACAGAAACCAAAGCCGGGTCACGGAAACCAAAACCGGGTCACAGAAACCAAAGCCGGCTCACAGAAACCAAAGCCGGGTCACAGAAACCAGAGCTGGGTCATGGAAACCAAAGCCGGGTCACATAAACCAAAGTCATGTCACAGAAACCAAAGCCGGGTCACACAAACCAAGGCCGGGTCACAGAAATTTAAGCCGGGTCACAGAAACCAAAGCCGGGTCACATACACCAAAACAGTCACAGAAACCAAAGCCGAGTCACATAAACCAAAGCCAGGTCACAGAAACAAAAGCCAGTCACAGAAACCAAAGCCGGGTCACAAAAACCAAAGCCGGGTCACATAAAGCAAAGCCGGGTCACAGAAACCAAAGCCCGGTCACAGAAACCAAAGCCGGGTCACAGAAACCAAAGCCGGGTCACAGGAACCAAAACCGGGTCACAGAAATCAAAGCCGGGTCACAGAAACCAAAGCCAGGTCACAGAAACCAAAGCCGGGTCACAGAAACCAAAACCGGGTCACAGAAATCAAAGCTGGGTCACAGAAACCAAAGCCAGGTCACAGAAACCAAAGCCGGGCGCAAGTAGGGCGCAAGTAGGACGCAACTAGGGCGCAAGTATGGCGCAACTAGGGCGCAACTAGGGCGCAACTAGGGTGCAGGTATGGCGCAGGTAGGGCGCAGGTAGGGTTCAACGAGGGCGTAACTAGGGCGCAACTAGGGTGCAGGTATGGTGCGGGCAGGGTGCAGCAAGGGTGCAACTAGGGTGCAAGTTGGGCGTAGGTATGGCACGAATATGGCGCAGGTAGGGTGCAACTAGGGCGCAAATAGGGCGCAGGTATAGCGGGGGTAGGGTGCAGCAAGGGTGCAACTAGGGCGCAAGTAGGGCGCAAGTAGGACGCGACTAGGGCACAACTAGGGCGCAAGTAGGGCGCAAGTAGGGCACAAGTAGGGCACAACTAGGGTGCAACTAGGGCGCAACTAGGGTGCAACTAGGGTGCAGGTATGGCGCAGGACTGGCGCGGGTAGGGTGCAACTAGGGCGCAAGTAGGGCGCAAGTAGGGCACAACTAGGATGCAACTAGGGCGCAACTAGGACGCAAGTAGGGCGCAGGTATGACGCAGGTATGGCGCAGGTAGGGCGCAATTAGGGCGCAAGTAGGGCGTAACAAGGGCGCAACTAGGGCGCAAGTAGGGCACAACTAGGGCGCAACTAGAGCGCAACTATGGCGCAACTGGGGCGCGGATAGGGTGCAACTAGGGTGCAAGTTGGGCGCAACTAGGAGCGAAAATTGGGTCTATGTTGTCCATATGGGTGTGCGACGTGCGTATGGACAGGTTTTCTTGATTTTGAGTCGGCCAAAAATCCGGCCCCTTAGTCTCGGAGAGCCTGGAGACAGGCACTTGGAGGAGCCTACGTCGTATGCTCAAGGGCAGAGGAGAGCGCATATAGGGGCAGGAGTCAGGTCCCTGGGATACGTGGGTGTGTACGACTTGCGTATGGACAAGTTTTCCCGGATTGGAGACGACGAAAAATTTGGTCCCTTAGTCACGGAGAGGCCGGAGACGAGCGCTCGAGGAAACTTGCACAACCAGGGTGCAAGTAGGGCACGATTAGGTCGCTATTATGGCGCAAGTAGGGCGCAACTAGGGCGCAAGTAGGGTGCAACTAGGGCATAACTACGGCACAAGTAGGGCGCAAGTATGGCGCAACTAGGGCGTAAATAGGGCGCAACTAGGGTGCAACTAGGGCGTAGGTATGGCGTATGTATGGTGCAGGTAAGGTGTAACTAGGGCGCAACTAGGGCGCAAGTAGGGCGCAACTAGGGCGCAAGTAGGGCGCAACTAGGGCTTAAGTAGGGCGCAAGTATGGCGCAACTAGGGCACAACTGGGGCGCAACTATGGCACAACTAGGGCGCAGGTATGGCGCAGGTATGGCGCGGGTAGGATGCAAGTAGGGCGCAACTAGGGCGCAACCATGGCGTAACTAGGGCGCAACTAGGGCGCAAGTAGGGCGCATGTATGGTGCTGGTATGGCGTAGGTAGGGCGCAACAAGGAGGCATATAGTGCGCAAGTAGGGCGCAACAAGGGCGCAACTAGGGCGCAAGTAGGGGGCAACTAGGGCGCAACTAGGGTGCAACTAGGGCACAACTAGGGCGCAACTAGGGTGCGGGTAGGGTGCAACTAGGGCGCAAGTGGGGTGCAAGTAGGGTGCAACAAGGGCGCAACTAGGGCGTAACTAGGGCGCAACTAGGACGCAAGTAGGGCGTGGATAGGGTGTAACTAGGGTGCAAGTAGGGCGCAATTAGGGTGCAAGTAGGGCGAAACTATGGCTCAACTAGGGTGCAACTATGGCGCAAGTATGGCGCAAGTATGGCACAGGTAGGGTGCAACTATGGCGCAATTAGGACGCAAGTAGAGTGCAACTAGGGCACAACTAGGGCGCAACTAGGGCGCAAGTAGGGCACAAGTAGGGCGCAAATAGGGTGCAAGTAGGACGCAACTAGGGCGCAAGTAGGGCGCAGGTATGGCGCGGGTAAGGTGCAACTAGGGCGCAAGTAGGGTGCAAGTAGGGTGTAAGTAGGGCGCAACTAGGGTACAAGTAGGGCGCAACTAGGGCGTAACTATGGTGCAAGTAGGGAAAATGTATGGCGCGGGTAGGGCGTAGGTAGGGTTCAACGAGGGTGCAACTAGGGTGCAACTAGGGCGGAGGTATGGTGCGGGCAGGGCGCAGCAAGGGTGCAACTAGGGTGCAAGTTGGGCGCAGGTATGGCGCGAGTAGGGCGCAGGTAGGGTGCAACTACGGCGCAACTTGGGCGCAGGTATAGTGCGGGTAGGGCGCAACAAGGGTGCAACTAGGACGCAAGTAGGGCGCAATTAGGGCGCGACTAGGGCGCAACTAGGGCGCAAGTAGGGTGCAAGTAGGGCGCAACTAGGGCGCAACTAGGGCACAACTAGGGCACAACTAGGGCGTAACTAGGGCGCAGGTATGGCGCAGGACTGGCGCGGGTAGGGTGCAACTAGGACGCAAGTAGGGCGCAAGTAGGGCATAACTAGGACGCTACTAGGACGCAACTAGGACGCAAGTAGGGTGCAGGTATGGCGCAGTTCTGGTGCAGGTAGGGCGCAACAAGGACGCAATTAGGGTGCAAGTATGGCGCAACAAGGGCGCAACTAGGGCGCAAGTAGGGCGCAACAAGGACGCAACTAGGGCGCAACTAGGGCGCAACTAGGGCGCGGATAGGGTGCAACTAGGGCGCAAGTAGGGCGCAACTAGGAGCAAAACTTGGTCTATTATATCCATATGGGTATCAGAATATTGAAGTCAACACTGACATACTCCCTCGGATAATCCGAGCTCTGAATAAGGTTCAGGTTCCGGCTGCACACCGAACCAACGGTGATGGGCGCTTCTCTGTGGGGTTTAAATGGGATCTGGAGTAGTAGCCCAGCTATGATCGTACCACGATTTGAAAGGGATGGGTCGAGAATGTGACACATGTGGAGATGCAGCGTGGACGAGCGGAGTGGGAGGTGTCGGGCACGCAGATACGTTTTGTTTCCACACGGGGAGAGGGGGAGGGGGTATGGGACAGAGGACGGAGGTGTACATGGCAATGTCTTAGAGGCTTTGCAGCACGGGCGGTGTCAAGGAGGGGTGCGGTGGGGTGGCGTGGGCTCGGGTGTGGCGTGCGGGTTGGTACACTGTGGCGGTGGCGAGGGAGGTGCATGTGGGCGCGTGTGGGCATGAGCGGGGGTCCCGGCCGGGAGTGACGGAGGTTCAGATTGCGTTCGCAACGTGCGGGCGCGACGGACTAGAGGCGGCCGTGCACGGTGAAGGTTTATCGCGTTCGTGCCGTACGAAACGATGGGATGAACGGGAGGGGATGGCGAGCGGGTTGGTACGACTCATGGGGTGGGAAAGAGGGGTGCGGGTGCTTGGGTTGGTACGCCTCCTCGTGTGGGGAAGAGACATGCGGGCGCTTGGGTTGGAACGACTCATGGGATGGGAAAGAGGCGTGCATGCGCTTGGGTTGGTACGTGCAGGTGGGCGTGGAAAGGGTGGACGATGCGTGGGTGTGGGCGTGGGTATGCGTGTTGTGCAGGCGGCGGAGTGCGTTCGTGTGCAAGGGGGGAGCGTGGCCAGGTTTGCGGGCTGATGATGCAATGGAATGGGTCGAAACGAGAGCGGGAGTCGAACCCGCATGTGTTCCCAAAAGCGAACATCTTGTTAGGGGGGAGGGGAGGGAAGGGGAGGGAAGGGGAGTTCCCGGAAAAACAAATCGGTAGAACAGAGGCTGAACCTCAGTGGATCGTAGGAGCAAGGCTACTGTGCCACTTACAGTACCCCGTTCTGGTTTATGGCTTCTGCTAATGATTTATCTCCCCGAACATTCGGAATTGGTCCAGACGAATCACAACATATGCTCTCGGAGGCGCACAGGCACCCCTATTTCGAGTCGGGTAACACCCGGGGAGGTAAAACGTGCCGCTTCCAGCATGGATTCTGACTTAGAGGCGTTCAGTCATAATCCTACACATGGTAGCTTTGCGCCACTGGCTTTTCAGCCAAGCACAATTGCCAATTATTTGAATCAACGGTTCCTCTTGTACTGCGTTGAATTGCTGTTGCGGCACCAGATCATAGGGTAAAACTACCCTGTCTCACGACGGTCTAAACCCAGCTCACGTTCCCTATTGGTTGGTGAACAATCCAACACTTGGTGAATTCTGCTTCACAATGATAGGACGAGCCGACATCGAAGGATCAAAAAGCAGCGTCGATATGAACGCGTGTCTGCCACAAGCAAGTCATCCCTCTGGTAACTTTTCTGACACCTCAAGTTTCAAATTCTTAAAGACTAAAGGATCGATAGGCCATGCTTTCACAGTTTGTATTTGTACTGAAAATCAAAATCAAATGAGCTTTTACCCATTTGATCCACACAAGATTTCTGTTCTCGTTGAGTTCATGTTCGGACACCTGCGCTATCTTTTAACAAATGTGCCGTCCCAGCCAAACTCCCCACCTGATAATGTCATCCGCCTGGATCGGCCGAAGTCTTAACGCTAGAAGCAGGGGCAGAGTCCCGCGTCCACCTCACAGAATAAGTAAAATAACATCAAGAGTAGTGGTATCTCACTTTTGGTTGCCCTCCTACTTATAACTACACCTCCTGAGTCATTTCACAAAGTCGGACAAGAGTCAAGCTCAACAGCGTATTCTTTCCCCGCTGATTTTCCAAGCCCATTCCCTTGGCTGTGGTTTTTCTGGATAGTAGATAGGTACAGTGGGAATCTCGTTAACACATTCATGCGTGTCACTAATTATATGACGAGGCATTTGGCTACCTTAATAGAGTCATAGTTACTCCCGCCGTTTATCCGCGCTTGGTTGAATTTCTTCACTTTGACATTCAGAGCACTGGACAGAAATCACATTGCGTCAACATCCGTTGGGACCATCGCAATGCTTTGTTTTAATTAAACAGTCGGATTCCCCTTGTCCGTTCGAGTTCTGAGCCGGTTGTTCACTGCCTAGGGAAAGCCTCCCCCGAGAGGGAAGCGTTTCGCGACCCTCGGCCGGTCGGCACGCGACGGTCCGTCCTCGCCGCGGGAGCAGCTCGGGCAGACCGCCGACAGCCTATGGCGTCGAGGCGTATGACCGGGTTTTCTCGATTTCGAGTATGGACGAGTTTTCTCGATTTCGAGTCGGCCAAAAGTCCGGCCCCTTAGTCTCCAAGAGCCTTGAGACGGGCGTTCGAAGGAGCCTACGTCGTATGCTCGAGGGCGGAGGCCATGGTTTTTTTTAACAAAACGTGGGTCTAGAATGTCCATATGGGTGTGCAACGTGCGTATGGACGAGTTTTCTCGATTTTGAGTTGGCGAAAAACCCGGCCCCTTAGTCTCAGAGAGCCTGGAGACGGGCTCTTGGAGGAGCCTACGTTGTATGCTCGAGGCCAGAGGCTATGGATTGTTTGAGCGAAAATTGGATCTACGATGTCCGTATGGGTGTGCAACGTGCGTATGGACAAGTTTTCTTGATTTTGAGTCGACCACAAATCCGGCCCCTTAGTCTCGGAGAGCCTGGAGACGGGCGCTCGGAGGAGCCTACGTCGTATCCTCGAGGGCGGAGGAGAGCGAATATATGGGCGGGAGTCAGGTCCTTGGGGTACGTGGGTGTGTGTGACGTGCATGTGGACAAGTTTTCCCGGATTGGGGTCGATGGAAAACTTGGTCCCTTAGTCACGGAGAGGCCGGAGACGAGCGCTTGAGGAAACTTGCGCAACCAGGGCGCAAGTAGGGCACAATTGGGTCGCTATTAGGGTGCCACTATGGCGCAACTAGGGTGCAAGTACGGTGCAACTAGGCCGCAACTAGGGCGCAACTAGGGCGCAACTAGGGCGCATGTATAGCACAAGTAGGGCGCAACTAGGGTGCAACTAGGGCGCAACTATGGCACAACTAGGGCGCAGGTATGGCGCAGGTATGGCGCGGATAGGGTGCAAATAGGGCGCAAGTAGGGCGCAACTATGGCGCAACTAGGCTGCAACTAAACCGCGAGTAGGGCGCAGGTATGTCGCAGGTATGGCGCAGGTAGGGCACAACAAGGGCGCAATTAGGGCGCAAGTAGGGCGCAACAAGGAAGCAACTAGGGTACAAGTAGGGCGCAACTAGGGCGCAACTAGGGCGCAACTAGGGTGCAACTAGGGCGCAACTAGGGCGCAGAGAGGGTGCAACTAGGGCGCAAGTAGGGCGCAAGTAGGGCACAAGTAGGGTGTACCTAGGACGCAACTAGGGCGCAACTAGGGTGCAAGTAGGGCGCAGGTATGGCGCAGGTATGACGCAGTTAGAGTGTAACTAGGACGCAATTACGGCACAAATAAGGCGCAACTAGGGCGTAACTAGGACGCATGTAGGGCGCAAGTAGGGCGCAAGTATGGTACAAGTAGGGCGCAACTAGGGCGCAAGTAGGGTGCAGGTATGATGCGGGTAGGGTATAACTAGGACGCAGCATGGGTGCAACTAGGGTGCAAGTAGGGTGCAGGTATGGTGCGGGTAGGGCGCAGGTAGGAAGCAACTAGGGCGCAACTAGGGCGCAGGTATTGCACGGGTAGGGCGCAGCAAGGGTGCAACTAGGGCGCAAGTAGGCCGCAAGTAGGGCACGACTAGGATGCAACTGCGCCATTCGCGTCCTAGTCCCGTCTCCCTAGTCTCCGAGACGGTCCGGGCCGGCGTTTGGGAGATAAAAATGGGTACGACACCAGGACTTCACGGGAGGTCACCCATCCAAGTACTACTCTGGCCCATGGGCGCTTCTTTGCGGGGTTTAAATGGGATCTGGAGTAGTAGCCCAGGTATGATCGTACCACGCTTTGAAAGGGATGGGTCGAGAATGTGACACATGTGGAGATGCAACGTGGACGAGCGGAGTGGGCGGTGTCGGGCACGTAGATGCGTTTTGTTTCCACACGGGGAAAGGGGGAGGGGGTATGGGACAGAGGACGGAGGTGTACATGGCAACGGCTTAGAGGCTGGGCAGCACGGGCGGTGTCGAGGAGGGGTGCGGTGGGGTGGCGTGGGCTCGGGTGTGGCGTGCGGGTTGGTACACCGTGGTGGTGGCGAGGGAGGTGCATGTGGGTACGTGTGGGCACGAGCGGGGGTCCCGGTCGGGAGTGGCGGAGGTTGAGATCGCGTTCGCAACGTGCGGGCGCGACGGACTAGAGGCGGCTGTGCACGGTGAAGGTTTATCGCGTTCGTGCCGTACGAAACGGTGGGATGAACGGGCGGGGATGGCGAGCGGGTTGGTACGACTCGTGGGGTGGGAAAGAGGGGTGCGGGTGCTTGGGTTGGTACGTCTCCTGGGGTGGGAAAGAGGCGTGCGGGCGCTTGGGTTGGTACGACTCATGGGGTGGGAAAGAGGCGTGCATGCGCTTGGGTTGGTACGTGCGGGTGGGCGTGGAAAGGGTGGGCGATGTGTGGGTGTGGGCGCGGGTGTGCGTGTTGTGCAGGCGGCGGAGTGCGTTCGTGTGCGAGGGGGGTGCGTGGCCGGGTTTGCGGGCTGTTGATGCAATGGAATGGGTCAAAACAAGAGCGGGAGTCGAACCCGCATGCGTTCCCAAAAGTGAATATCTTGTTAGGGGGGAGGGGAGGGGAGGGGAGGGAAGGGGCGTTCCCGGAGCAACAAATCGGTAGAACAGAGGCTGAACCTCAGTGGATCGTAGCAGCAAGGCTACTGTGCCACTTACAGTACCCCGTTCTGGTTTATGTCGTCTGCTAATGATTTATCTCCCCGAACATTCGGAATTGGTCCAGACGAATCACAACATATGCTCTCGGAGGCGCACAGGCGCCCCTACTTCAAGTCGGGTAACACCTGGGGAGGTAAAACGTGCCGCTTCCATCATGGATTCTGACATAGAGGCGTTCAGTCATAATCCTACACATGGTAGCTTTGCGCCACTGGCTTTTCAGCAAAGCACAATTACCAATTATGTGAATCAACGGTTCCTCTCGTACTAAGTTGAATTGCTGTTGCGGCACCAGATCATAGGGTAAAACTACCCTGTCTCACGACGGTCTAAACCCAGCTCACGTTCCCTATTGGTGGGTGAACAATCCAACACTTGGTGAATTCTTCTTCACAATGATAGGAAGAGCCGACATCGAAGGATCAAAAAGCAACGTCGCTATGAACACCTGGCTGCACAAGCAAGTTATCCCTGTGGTAACTTTTCTAAGACCTCTAGCTTCAAATTCTGAAAGACCAAAGGATCGATAGGCCATGCTTTCACAGTTTGTATTTGTACTGAAAATCAAAATCAAATGAGCTTTTACCCATTTGATCCACACAAGATTTCTGTTCTCGTTGAGTCCATCTTATGACACCTGCGCTATCTTTTGACAGATGTGCCGGTCCAGCCAAACTCCCCAACTGATAATTTCATCCGCCTGGATCGGCCGAAGTCTTAACGCTAGAAGCAGGGGCAGAGTCCCGCCTCCACCTCACAGAATAAGTAAAATAACATCAAGAGTAGTCGTATTTCACTTGCGGTTGCCCTCCCACTTATAACTACACCTCCTGAGTCATTTCAAAAATTCGGACTAGAGTCAAGCTCAACAGGGTATCCTTTCCCCGCTGATTTTCCAAGCCTGTTCCCTTGGCTGTGCTTTTGCTGGATAGTAGATAGAAACAGTGGGAATCTCGTTAACCCATTCATGCGTGCCACTAATTATATGACGAGGCATTTGGCTACCTTAAGAGATTCATAGTTACTCCCGCCGTTTATCCGTGCTTGGTTGAATTTCTTCACTTTGACATTCAGAGCACTGGGCAGAAATCACATTGCGTCAACATCCATTGGGACCATCGCAATGCTTTGTTGTAATTAAACAGTCGGATTCCCCTTGTCCGTTCGAGTTCTGAGCCGGTTGTTCACTGCCTAGGGAAAGCCTCCCCTGAGAGGGAAGCGTTCTGCGTCCGTCGGCCAGTCGGCACGCGACGGTCCGTCCTCGCCGCGGGAGCAGCTCGGGCAGACCGCCGACAGCCTGTGGCATCGAGGCGTATGAACGAGTTTTCTCGATTTCGAGTATGGACGAGTTTTCTCGATTTCAAGTCGGCCAAAAATCCGGCCCCTTAGTCTCAGAGAGCCTGGAGACGGTCGTTCGGAGGAGCCTACGTCGTATGCTCGAGGGCGGAGGCCATGGATTTTTTTAACAAAACATGGGTCTAGAATGCCCATATGGGTGTGCAACGTGCGTATGGATGAGTTTTTTCGATTTTGAGTCGGGGAAAAACCTGGCCCCTTAGTCTCAGAGAGCCTGGAGACGGGCGCTTGGAGGAGCATACGTCGTATGCTCGAGGCCAGAGGCCATGGATTGTTTGAGCGAAACTTGGATCTACGATGTCCATATGGGTGTGCAACGTGCGTATGGACAAGTTTTCTCGATTTTGAGTCGACCACAAATCCGGCCCCTTAGTCTTGGAGAGCCTGGAGACGGGCGCTTGGAGGAGCCTACGTCGTATGCTCGAGGAAGGAGGAGAGCGAATATATGGGCGGGAGTCAGGTCCTTGGGGTACGTGGGTGTGTGCGACGTGCGTGTGGACAAGTTTTCCCGGATTGGGGTCGACGGAAAATTTGGTCCCTTAGTCACTGAGAGGCCGGAGACGAGCGCTTGAGGAAACTTGCGCAACCAGGGCGCAAGTAGGGCACGATTAGGTCGCTATTAGGGTGCAAGTAGGGCGCAACTAGGGTGCAAGTACGGTGCAACTAGGGCGCAACTAGGGCGCAACTAGGGCGCAACTAGGGCGCACGTAGAGCACAAGTAGGGCGCAACTAGGGTACAACTAGGGCGCAACTATGGCGCAACTAGGGCGCAGGTATGGCGTAGGTATGGCTTGGGTAGGGTGCAAGTAGGGCGCAAGTAGGGCGCAACTATGGCGCAACTAGGCTGCAACTAAAACGCAAGTAGGGCGCAGGTATGTCGCAGGCATGGCGCAGGTAGGGCACAACAAGGGCGCAATTAGGGCGCAAGTAGGGTGCAACAAGGATGCAACTAGGGTGCAAGTAGGGCGCAACTAGGGCACAACTAGGGCGCAACTAGGGCGCAACTAGGGCGCAACTAGGGCGCAGAGAGGGTGCAACTAGGGCGCAAGTAGGGCGCAAGTAGGGTGGAACTAGGGAGTAACTAGGGCGCAACTAGGGTGCAAGTAGGGCGCGGATAGGGTGCAACTAGGGCACAATTAGGGCGCAAGTAGGGTGCAAGTAGGGCGTACCTAGGACGCAACTAGGGCGCAACTGGGGTGCAGGTAGGGCACAGGTATGGCGCAGGTATGACACAGTTAGAGTGCAACTAGGGCGCAATTAGGGCACAAATAGGGCGCAACTAGGGCGTAACTAGGGCGCAAGTAGGGCGCAAGTATGGTGCAAGTAGGGCGCAACTAGGGCGCAAGTAGGGCGCAGGTATGATGCGGGTAGGGTGCAACTAGGACGCAAGTAGGGTGCATGTATGGCGCAAGAAGGGCGTAACTAGGGCGCGAGTAGGGCGCAACTAGGATGTAACTAGGGCGCAACTAGGGTGCACGTATGGCGCGGATAGGGCGTGTCAGAAAGTTGAAGTCAACACTGACATACTCCCTCGGAGAATCTGAGCTCTGAATAAGGTTCAGGTTCCGCACCGGTCACGATCAAGAACCCATAGGCGAGCCGCCCCTAATAACTGCGACCACGTCGCAACCGCATCCGGCTAGCGGAAAAGAAGATGTTGCTCTTGCTTTTGTCCTGATCTGTGATATATTACCGAGGGTACTCATTCCCTTGAGTTTAACCATAACAGTTCTCCTCATCCTATTCACCTTTGGTTCCATGGCTTTGCCGCCGTGTCCTTGCTCTGCTTGCTTCCCGCTCCCTCTGTCTTCGCCATCCATACCCAGCTCACCGTCCTTCGCTCCGTCATCCTTCACTCAGCACTTGTCCTATGTCACTCTCCTTGCTCTCACAATCCTCTCTATGCCTCTTGTCTACCTCACAGCTCTGGTTCCTCACCTTATTTCAAGATTTTCGGCTAACTCCTCCGGGCTGCTCGCATCTTTTAGTCAGAAGAATGTAGGCACGAGAACAGTAGTAGTAGAAGCAGGCAGAGGTATCGGAACATGCACAAGTGCGTCAGCAAAATGACGGAAGCGAGAGCCGTCCTGAGGAGTTAGTCGCAGGGCTTGAGAAGGGATGAGATCTTAGGAAGACAAGGTAGACAAGCTGTCGAGAGAGAGAGAGAGAGAGAGAGAGAGAGAGAGAGAGAGAGAGAGAGAGAGAGATCGAGGACAAGGCGAGTGATGGCTGGCTGGGAGAGAGCTGAGCGAAGGAGCGAGAGTGACAGAGCAAAGAGCTGCGAGTTGGGTGAGACTGGCAAAGGCAAGGTGTGCGAGGTACGAGCAGAGTGAAGATACGGCGGCGAAGCCGCGGAACCAAAGGGGAATAGGATGGACAGAATTTTTCTGGTTAGTCGAGGAGGGAATGGACGTCCTCCATCTGTACAATAGAACACGACAGGGGGAGAAACACGAGCAACGGCTTCTTCTGCACTAGCCGGACGCGCTTGCGGAGATTCTGCTTATTAGGGGATGCCTCGGTAGGAAGTCCGTTGGTCGGTCAAGGACCGTTATCAGCTAGTGAAGAGTGACAACCGAGGTGGTTCTGGCCAGAGCTGAACCGTTATTGGGAATTTATTTCGGGATGTGTCGCTCTCTGTCAGATTCACCTTCCGACACCCCCCTTCAATATGACAGATCACCTATGCGAGTACGTTCGTATCATGGTAATGGAGCGACCTAAGCCCCAAGAGGAAAGGAAGTGAGACCACATGTCTCTGAGGTCTTCTGGATATGCATCGACAAGAGCATGGTAGGTTCTGTTCATGACAGTTTTCAGTTCCTTGCGTACTTGCTGATTGACCTCAACATACGACTCAGTCTGTTGGTCTGGTGGTTCGATATAGAGTCGGTCACCAAACATACAGTCTGTTATGCCGTGGTGAAGCAGAAGGACTGGATAGAGGAACCTGTACACCTGCTTGGCCCATTCTTGTGTTTGTCTCCATCCTTCATGACGGCCGAAGGAAGGCAAAGGGTCAATTTCTACTGCCAGTGTGGGCAGGGTTGGCATGTTGGTGCAGACACCTTTGAGCCAAAGCATTGGGGTATTGTGGGCTGTCCTGAAGTGATGATGGTAGGAGGGATGCACATGGGGTCGAAGTCGATCACAAACTGCCTCAAAGGTGATCTGCAGGATGTTCACGGAGTAGTAGTCAGAAGACACGCTGTATCGATCGATGTTGTACTCGATCGATCCTCAAAGTAGGTTGACGAATGCATGCCCACGAACTGACAATCCAACAGCTCGGAGTAGGACAGAAGCTGACCATGTATGCACGTTGGACCCATCGTCAGCTAGCATCTCAACGGAGGGAACTTGGGGAGGAGGTGGAGCAGCCATGATGATGGTTGGAAAGAAGGTACGTGGGAGGTGCTGAGGTGGGGTAATTGGTGGCAGGGGGGCGACAGCTGTATGAGAAGCGGTTGCCCAGGGGAGACCACGGGCGCGTCAGTGAGTTCGGCGTAGGCGTAGGTTGTCACGAAGCGGGCGACGCAACCGGGCGGATCCTTTTGCCAAGCAGATGATACAGGCAGATGATTGCTGAGGAATGCTGAACGATGAGGTGGACGCAGGGACAAAACCACGTGCGCTGCTGATGTTTTCGGAGTGGGCGCGGGTCGTCCCGGAGCTGGCGATGCGACCAAGCGGATCCGTGTGCCGAGCAGAGGAATAATGTGGAGAAGGATGAGGGCTAACAATGCTGATGAATGAGTGGACGCAGGGGTGAAACCACGTGCGCTTGCAGTAGAGGGGTAGAATGCGGCAAGGGGAAGGCACTTGCCAACGCGAAGCAAGAAATCTGTTGCCGGCGTGGGTGTAGGCTGCTGCAAAGCAGGCAGCTGGCTTGTGCAGGTCCTTGTGATGGCCACAGATGCTGATGATGCGGAGGCGGATGCTGATGATAACGGAGTGGGAGCAGGGGCAAACCGCGTGCGCTGCACGAAGTTTTGGCGTGGGTGCAGGTCGTCGCGCAACGGGCGATGCGACCGGGCAGGTCCTTGTGCCGAGCGGAAGAACGATACGGAAGTGGAGGAATGCGGAGGCGACTGATGACTGAGTGGGCGTAGGGGCAAAACCTCGTGCACTGCAGTTGCTGATGTGAAAGACTGGCGAGGAGGCGATGCCGACAATGCTGATGACGAAGAGTGACTTGAGGGAGGCAGATGAGGAGAGTGATGATGCTGAGCTGAAGAATGAGGCTGGAAAAAAGGTTATAAAGAGAACTGAAGGCAGCTGATGAGGATGACGCGAAGAGGAATAAAGGGTGATGAAGATGCTGGAGGTGGGAGGTGGAGTGTGCGGCGGGCAGAGGGTGGCGAGGTGGAAGGTAGTGTGAGCGAGGCAATCACTTGCTCTGTTTTCCAGGAGAGTGACGGCTTGTTCCACAGTTCGCTCGAGACCGACGGGCAGGAAGACTGGTGGTGTCCGATATCCTGGTAGTCAGAGGAATTTGATTGCAGCGGAGGGAGTTGTATGGAGAGTAGAGATACTGTCCCGCTGATGTTAGGAGAGTGACGGCTTGTTCCCCAGTTGGCTCGCAATGGGGACAAGAAGACTGGTGGTGTCCGATATCCTAATGGCGGAAGGCACGGTACTGCTGTTGACGATGTGAGAGGATGGTACAAGGAGGTGGTCCAGAGTGATGAATGCAGAGGGGCTGAGGAGGTCCTGCCGGATGAAGTGGGGAAGGCTGATGAAGGAAGGTGAGGAAGGCGGAGGCACTTGCAGCAGCGGGGGTGATGAAAGGTAGCAGACTGTGGGCGGCAGGTTGCTTCTTGGAAGTTGACGGCAGGTGGCGGCTCGGGAGCTACTTGCGGCTGTTATGTACGACGAGTCATCGATTGTTGGCCACGAGCGCGGAATGGGCGCAGGGCTTCCTCAGGATGATGAGACGTTACTTCAGCGCGAGAAACATTCCAAGTAGTGCTACTGATGTCAGCTGCTGACGAAGCAAAGAGGCGCGAAGTGGCGGTGGCGGCAACAGGGGACACGGGGCACCAGGTGATGTCGCCTGATGCTCTGATACCATCTCAGAAGAATGTAGGCACGAGAACAGTAGTAGCAGAAGCAGGCAGAAGCATCGGAATATGCACGAGTGCGTCAGCAAAATGATGTAAGCGAGAGCGGTCCCGAGGAGTTAGTTGCAGGGCTTGAGAAGGGATGAGATCCCAGGAAGACAAGGCAGACAAACTGTCAAGAGAGAGAGAGAGATCGAGGACAAGGTGAGTGATGGCTGGCTGGGAGAGTTCTGAGCGAAGGAGCGAGAGTGACAGAGCGCAGAGCTGCGAGTTGGGTGAGACTGGCGAAGGCAAGGTGTGCAAGGTGCGAGCAGAGCAAAGACACGGCGGCGAAGTAGCGGAACCAAAGGGGAACAGGATGGACAAAACTGTTCTGGTTAGTCGAGGAGGGAATGAACGTCCTCCATATATACAATAGAACAGGACAGAGGGAGAAACATGGGCAACGGCTTCTTCTGCGCTAGCCGGACGCGCTTGCGGAGATTCCGCTTATTAGGGGATGCCTCCGTAGGAAGTCCATTGGTCAGTCAAGGACCGTTAACAACTAGTGAAGAGTGACGACCGAGGTGGTTCTAGCCGGAGCAACCCGTTATTGAGAATTTATTTCGGGATGCGTCGTTCTCTATCAGATTCACCTTCCGACACTCTTTGCTCTTGTCATTCAACTAACCCGCCTGTTGCTTCTGCCCACTTCTGCTCATGCCGTCTCCGTCAATCGCATTCTTCTGACATGGTATTAGAGCAACAGGTGTCCCTGCACGCGCACGTGGTTCCGCCCGTGCGCGGAGGGAGTTTTATGGAGAGTACAAAACCCACTTCTTCAACACTCGCATCTATAGAAGAAGCCAGACAACAAAGGCTCAGTCAACACGTGAGTGGACCCGGACACCACCCGTCTCCCTGCTTGATCAAGCTAACCGGTGGTACAAGCTGTTGTATCCCTGGACCTGACTACCTGAGTCCCTGCGCTTCTCTACACTTCCCTTCGACTCACAGAGCTCACTGTGGCAGAGCACTCTTTGAGCACGACGTTGTGGCAGCATCCTCCATTCCAGCATCCCCAGCATCCAGCACCACCACCACCTCCATCACCTCTCTAAGGGATCCTACCAAGGAGAATGAGTTCTTGGCGGTATCCCCTTGGAACAGCATCATCATCAAGGCTGTCTCACCAAATGGCCTTGATGAATCAACGGTTCCTCTCGGCACTCCCTACACTTGAACAGACCATGAGCCATAACACAGATACTGCCCTTCTTCGTGTTCAACCTTCAGTGAGGCCAATCTACTTCATTGACTGTTCAACACCCAGCCGAGCAATAACCGATATTGTTGCTCATATCCCAGAGTGCCTGCGGGACTCCCCCCAACTGCACAGGAGAAGAGATGGTTCCACAAACTACCATCAATGGAGAGTTGAAATGTTACTCAATATGGGGAGACTCCAATTTCCCAAGTTCAATCTCCGACAGGTGCTCCTTGGTCTCCTGAACTCAGTATCCCTTCTTGGTACCGACTGGGTCGAAGCCCTTCTGAAAGAGGCGCTCATCCTCACCACTCATCACTTTCTCCACCCACTCATCGGGCAATCATACGAAGACTTTTCCGAGACCTGGCGATCCCTGTATCTGGCCTGTGTACCACATCCTCTCCAGTGTTGACTTCAGGGGGGCTGTCGGAATGTTGAAGTCAACAGTGACATAGTCTCTCGGATATCCGAGATTTTAATAAGGTTCAGGTTCAGCACCAAACCAACACGAACCACCTCGCCAACAGATTGTCGGTCACGATCGAGAACCCGGAGGCGAGCCACCAATAATAACTGCGACCACGTCGCAACCGCGTCCGAGTAGCGGAAAAGAAGCCATTGCTCTTGCTTTTTTCCTGTTCTGTGATATATTACCGAGGATGTTCATCTCCTCGAGTTCAACCAGAACAGTTCTGCCCATCCTGTTCCCCTTTGGTTCCACGGCTTCACCGTCGTGTGCTCGCTCTTCTCGCTTCCCGCTCCCTCTGTCTTCACCAATCATTCCCAGCTCACCGCCCTTCGCTCCGTCATCCTTTACTCAGCACTTGTCCTATGTCACTCGCCTCGCTCTCACAACTCTCTCTATGCCTCCTGTCTACCTCACAACTTTGGTTCCTCACCTCACTTCAAGCTTTACGACTAACTCCTTGGGGCTGCTCGCATCTCTTTGCTCTCGTCATTCAACTAAATCGCCTGCGCGTCCTTGTTGCTTTTGCCCGCTTCTGCTCACGTCGTCTCCATTGATCGCATTCTTCTGACAGGGCGCAGGTAGGGTTCAATGAGGGTGCAACTAGGGCGCAACTAGGACGCAGGTATGGTGCGGGCAGGGCGCAGCAATGGTGCAACTAGGGTGCAAGTAGGGCATAGGTATGGCGCGGGTAGGGCGCAGGTAGGGCGCAACTAGGGTGTAACTAGGGCGCAGGTATAGCGCGGGTAGGGCGCAACAAGGGTGCAACTAGGGCGCAAGTAGAGCGCAAGTAGGACGCGACTAGGGTGCAACTAGGGCACACATAGGGCGCAAGTAGGGTGCAAGTAGGGTACAACAAGGGCGCAACTAGGGCGCAACTAGGGCACAACTAGGGTGCAACTAGAGTGTAGGTATGGCGGAGGACTGGCGCGGGTAGGGTGCAGCTAGGACGCAAGTAGGGCGCAAGTAGGGCGCAACTAGGGTGCAACTAGGGCACAACTAGGGAGCAAGTAGGGTGCATGTATGGTGCAGGTATGGCGCAGGTAGGGCGCAACAAGGACGCAATTAGGATGCAAGTAGGGCGCAACAAGGGTGCGACTAGGGCGCAACTAGGGCGCAAGCAGGGCGCAAGTAGGGCGCAAGTAGGGTGCAACTTGGGTGCAACTAGGATGCAACTAGGGCGCAACTAGGGCGCAGGTATGGCGCAGGACTGGCGCGGGTAGGGTGCAACTAGGTCCCAAGTAGTGTGCAAGTAGGGTGCAACTAGGGCGCAACTAGGACACAAGTAGGGCGCAGGTATGGCGCAGGTATGGCGCAGGTAGGGCGCAACAAGGCCGCAATTACGATGCAAGTAGGGCGCAACAAGGGCGAAACTAGGGCGCAAGCAGGGCGCAACTAGGGTGTAACTAGGGCGCAACTAGGGCGCAACTAGGGCGCAACTATGGTGTGGATAGGGTGTAACTAGGGCGCAAGTAGGGCACAACTAGGGTGTAATTAGGACGCAAGTAGGGCGCAACTAGGGTGCAACTAGGGCGCGGGTAGGGTGCAACTAGGGCGCAAGTAGGGGGCACGTAGGGCGCAAGTAGGGCACAAGTAGGGCGCAACTAGGGCGCAACTTGGGCGCAAATAGGGCGCAAGCATGACGCAGGTATGGCACAGGTATGGCACAGGTATGGCGCAGGTAGGGCGCAACTAGGGCGCAATTAGGACGCAAGTAGGGCGCAACTAGGGCGCAACTCGGGCGCAAGTAGGGTGCAACTAGGGCGCAACTAGGGCGCAACTAGGGCGCAACTAGGGCGCAAGTAGGGCGCAGGTATGGCATGGATAGGGTGCAACTAGGGCGCAGCAAGGGTGCAACTAGGGCACAAGTAGTGCGCAGGTATGGCGTGGATAGGGCGCAGGTAGGGTGCAACTAGGGCGCAACTAGGGCGCATGTATAGCGTGGATAGGATGCAGCAAGGCTGTAACTAGGGCGCAAGTAGGGCCCAAGTAGGGCGCAACTAGGGCACAACTACGCCATTCGCATCCTAGTCCCGGCTCCCTAATGTCGGAGACGGTCCGGGTCGGCGTTTGGGAGATAAAAATGGGTACGACACCAGGACTTCCCGGGAGGTCACCCATCCCAGTACTAATATGGCCCATTGGGCGCTTATCTGCGGTGTTCGAATGCGATCTGAAGTAGTAGCCCAGGTATGATCGTACCACGTTTTGAAAGGGATGGGTCGGGAATGTGACACATGTGGAGATGCAACGTGGACGAGCGGAGTGGGCGGTGTCATGCACGTTGATGCGTTTTGTTTCCACACAGGGAGAGGGGGAGGGGGTGTGGGACAGAGGACGGAGGTGCACATGGCAACGGCTTAGGGGCTGGGCAGCACGGGCGTTGTCGAGGAGGGGTGCGGTGGGATGGCGTGGGCTCGGGTGTGGCGTGCGGGTTGGTACACAGTGGCGGTGGCGAGGGAGGTGCATGTGGGCGCATGCGGGCATGAGCGAGGGACCCGGCTGGGAGTGGCGGAGGTTCAGACTGCGTTCGTGACGTGTGGGCACGACGGACTAGAGGCGGCCGTGCACGTGGAGGTTTGTCGCGTTTGTGCTGTATGAAACGGTTGGATGAACGGGAGGGTATGGCGAGCGGGTTGGTACGACTCGTGGGGTGGGAAAGAGGGGTGCGGGTGCTTGGAAGGTACGACTCGTGGGGTGGGAAAGAGGCGTGCGGGCGCTTGGGTTGGTACGACTCGTGGGGTGGGAAAGAGGCGTGCGTGCGCTTGGGTTGGTACATGCGGGTGGGCGTGGAAAGGGTGGGCAATGCGTGGGTGTGGGCGCGGTTCCTCTCGTACTAAGTTGAATGACTGTTGCGGCACCAGATCATCGGTTGGGTATCCTAACCTGTCTCACGACGGTCTAAACTCAGCTCACGTTCCCTATTGGTGGGTGAACAATCCAACACTTGGTGAATTCTGCTTCACAATGATAGGAAGAGCCGACATCGAAGGATCAAAAAGCAACGTCGCTATGAACGCTTGGCTGCCACAAGCCAGTTATCCCTGTGGTAACGTTTCTGGCACCTCTANCTCTCGTACTAAGTTGAATGACTGTTGCGGCACCAGATCATCGGTTGGGTATCCTAACCTGTCTCACGACGGTCTAAACTCAGCTCACGTTCCCTATTGGTGGGTGAACAATCCAACACTTGGTGAATTCTGCTTCACAATGATAGGAAGAGCCGACATCGAAGGATCAAAAAGCAACGTCGCTATGAACGCTTGGCTGCCACAAGCCAGTTATCCCTGTGGTAACGTTTCTGGCACCTCTAGCTTCATAGTCCGAAATACTAAGGGATTGATATGCCATGCTTTCACAGATTGTATTTGTACTGAAAAACAAAATCAAATGAGCTTTTACCCTTTTGTTCCACACGAGATTTCTGTTCTCGTCGAGCTCATATTAGGACACATGCGTTATCTTTTAACAGATGTGCCGTCCAAGCCAAACTCCCCACCTGACAATGTCATCCGCCTGGATCGACCAAAGCCTTCACCCTAGAAGCAGGGGCAGAGCCCCGCATCCACCTCACAGAATAAGTAACATAATGTCAAGAGTAGTGGTATTTCACTTGTGGTTGCCCTCCCACTTATATCTATACCTCCCGAGTCATTTCACAAAGTCGAACTAGAGTCAAGCTCAACCGGGTCTTCTTTCCCCACTAATTTTTCTTAGCCCGTTCCCTTGGCTGTGGTTTTGCAGGATAGTACATATGGACAGTGGGAATTTTGTTAATCCATTCATGCGCATCTCTGATTAGACGACGAGGCATTTGGCTACCTTAAGAGAGTCATAGTTACTCCCGCCGTTTACCCGCGCTTGGTTGAATTTCTTCACTTTGACATTCAGAGCACTAGGCAGAAATCACATTGCGTCAACATCCGTTGGGACCATCGCAATGCTTTGTTTTAATTAAACAGTCGGATTCCCCTTGTCCGTTCCATTTCTGAGTCGGTTGTTCACTGCCTAGGGAAAGCCTCCCCCGAGAGGGAAGCGTTCCGCACCCGTCGGCCGGTCAGCACGCGGCGGTCCGCCCTCGCCGCGGGAGCAGCTCGGGCAGACCACCGACAGCCTGCAGCGTCCAGGCGTATGGACGAGTTTTCTCGATTTCGAGCATGGACGAGTTTTCTCGATTTCGAGTCGGCCAAAAATCTGGCCTCTTAGTCTCGGGGAGCCTGGAGACGGGCATTTGGAGGAGCCTACGTCGTATGCTCAAGGGCGGAGGCCGTGGTTTTTTTGAATGAAACTTGGATCTACAATGTCCATATGGGTGTTCAACGTACGTATGGACGCGTTTTCTCGATTTTGAGTCGGCATAAAATCCGGCCCCTTAGTCTCGGAGAGCCTGGAGACGGGCCCTTGGAGGAACCTACGTCGTATGCTTAAGTGTAGAGGCCATGGATGTTTTGAGCAAAACTTGGGTCTACGATGTCCATATAGGTGTGCGACGTGCGTATGGACAAGGTTTCTTGATTTTGAGCCGGCCAAAAATCCGGCCCCTTAGTATCGGAGAGCCTAGAGATGGGAGCTCGGAGGAGCCTACGTCGTATGCTCGAGGGCAGAGGAGAGCGAATATAGGGGCGGGAGTCAGGTCCCTGGGATAAGTGGGTGTGTGCCACGTGCGTATGGACAAGTTTTCCCAGATTGGAGTCGACGAAAAATTTGGTCCCTTAGTCACGGAGAGGCCGGAGACGAGCGCTCAAGGAAACCTCTGCAACCAGGGTACAAGTAGGTTACGATTGGGTTGCGATTAGGGCGCAAGTAGGGCGCAACTAAGGTGCAAGTTGTGCGTAACTAGGACGCAACTAGGGAGCAACTAGGGCGCAAGTAGGGCACAACTAGGGCGCAACTAGGATGTAACTAGGGCGCAACTAGGGCGCAGGTATGGCGCAGGTATGGCGCGGGTAAGGTGCAACAAGGTCGAGACTAGGGCGCAAGTAGGGCGCAAGTAGGGTGCAAGTAGGGTACAACTAGGGTGCAAATAGGGTGGAAGTAGGGTGCAACTAGGGCGCAACTAGGGTACAACTAGGGCGCAACTAGGGCACAACTAGGGTGCAGGTATGGCACATGTATGGCACGGGTAGAGTGCAAGTAGGGCGCAAGAAGGGCGCAAGTAGGGCGCAACTAGGGCGCAAGTATGGCGTAACTAGTGCGCAGGTAGGGCGCAGGTATGGCGCAGGTATGGCGCAGGTAGGGTGCAACAAGGGCGCAATTAGGGCGCAAGTAGGCCGCAACAAGGGCACAACTAGGGTGCAGGTAGGGCGCAACAAGGGCGTAACTAGGGCGCAACTAGGGCGCAATTAGGGTGCAACTAGGGTGCGGGTAGGGTGCAACTAGGGCGCAAGTAGGGCGCAAGTAGGGCGCAACTAGGGCACAACTAGAGTGCAACTTGGGCGCAAGTAGGGCGCGGGTAGGGTGCAACTAGGGCACAAGTAGGGCGCAAGTAGGTCGCAAGTAGGGCACAACTAGGGTGCAACTAGGGCACAACTATGGCGCAAGTAGGGCGCAGGTATGGCGCAGGTATGGCGCAGGTAGGGCGTAACTAGGGCGCAATTAGGGTGCAAGTAGGGCGCAACTATGGCGCATCTAGGGTGCAAGTAGGATGCAAGTAGGGTGCAAGTAGGAAGCAAGTAGGACGCAACTAGGACGCAAGTAGGATGCAGGTCTGTCACGGGTTGTACCAGAGTTGTGCCAGTATTGTGCCAGAACTGTGTCAGAGATGTGCGACAGGTGTGCCAGAGTTGTGCACGAGTTATGCCAGAATTGTGCCAGAGTTGCGCCAGAGTTGTGCCTGAGTTGTGCCGGAGTTGAGGCTGACTTGTGGAAGAGATGTGCCAGAGTTGTGCCAGAGTTGTGCCAGATCTGTGCCAGAGTTGTGCCAGAGTTGTGCCAGAGTTGTGCCAGGGTTGTGCCAGAGTTGTGCCAGAGTTGTGCCAGATCTGTGCCAGAGTTGTGCCAGAGTTGTGCCAGAGTTGTGCCAGAGTTGTGCCAGAGTTGTGCCAGAGTTGTGCCAGAGTTGTGCCAGAGTTGTGCCAGAGTTGTGTCAGAGTTGTACCCGACTTGTGCCAGAGTTGTGCCAGAGTTGTGCCAGACTTGTGGTAGAGTTGTGCCAGAGTTGTGCCAGTGCGGTGCCAGAGTTTGTCCAGAGTCGTGCCAGAGTTTTTCCACAATTATGCCAAAGTTGTGCTGGAGTTGTGCCAGAGTTGTGCCAGAGATGTGCCAGAGTTGTGCCAAAGTTGCGCCAGAGTTGTGCCAGAGTTGTGACAGAATTAAGCCAGAGTTGTGCCAGAGATATGCCAGAAGTGTGCCAGAGTTGTGCCAGAGTTATGCCAGAGTTGTGCAAGAGTTGTGCAAGAGTTGTGCCTGAGTTGTGTCAGAGATGTGCCAGAGTTGTGCCAGACAAGTGCCACAGTTGTGCCAGAATTGTGCCAGAGCTGTGCCAGAGTTGTGCAAACTTTGTGCCACATTTGTGCCAAAGTTGTGCCTGGGTTGTGCCATAGTTGTACCAGAGTTGTGCCAGAGTTGTGCTAGAGTTGTGCCAGATTTGTGCAATAGTTGTGCCAAATTTGTGCCAGATTTGTGCCAGAGGGTTTCCAGAGTTGTGCCAGAGTTGTGCCAGAGTTGTGCCCGAGTTGTGCCAGAGTTGTGCCAGACTAATGCCAGAGCTGTGTCAGAGTTGTGCCAGACGTGTGCCAGAGTTGTGCCAGAGTTGTTCCAGAATTCTGCCAGAGTTGTGCCAGAGTTGTGCCAGAGTTGTGCCGGAGTTGTTGCTAAGTTGTGGCAGAGATGTGCCAGAGTTGTGCCAGAGTTATGCCAGACTTGTGCCAGACTTGTGCCAGACTTGTGCCAGAGTTGTGCGAGAGGTTTTCCAGAGTTGTGCCAGAGTTGTGCCAGAGTTGTACGAGAGTTGTGCCAGAGTTGTGCCAGAGCTGTGTCAGAGTTGTGCCAGAGGTGTGCCAGAGTTGTGCCAGAGTTGTGCCAGAGTTGTGCCAGAGTTATGCCAGAGTTGTGCCAGAGTTGTGCCGGAGTTGTGGCTAACTTGTGGCAGAGATGTGTTTGTACAAAGTTGATGCAAAACATTTATGTACAACATCTATGCACAACATTTATGCACAAAGTTTGTGCACAATGTTTATGCACAACGTTTGTGCACAAAGTTTATGCACAAAGCTTATGCACAAAGTTTATGCACAAATTTTAAGCACAAAGTTTATGCACAAAGTTTATGAACAAAATTTATGCACAAAGTTTATGCACAAAGTTTATGCACAAAGTTTATGCACAATATGTATGCACAATGATTATGCACAAAGTTTATGCACAAATTTTATGTACAAATTTTATGCACACAGTTCATGCACAAAGTTTATGCACACATTTTATGCACAAAGTTTATGCACAAAGTTCATGCACAAAGTTTATGCACCAAGTTTTTGCACAGAGTTGTGCATAAAGTGTATGCACAACGTTTATGCACAAGGTTTATGCTCAAAAATCTATGCACAACGTTTATGCACAAAGTTTATGCACAAAAGTTTTGCACAACGTTTGTGCACAAAGTCTATGCACAACGTTTCTGCACAAAGTTTACGCACAAAGTTTATGCACAACGTTTATGCACAATGTTTATGCACAAAGACTATGGACAAAGTTTATGCACAAAGATAAAGCACAACGTTTACACACAAAGTTTCTACACAAAGCTTATGCACAAAGTTTATGGACAAATCTTATGCACAACTTTTATGCTCAAAGTTTATGCACAAAGTTTAGGCACAATGTTTATGCACAAAGTTTATGCACAATATTTATGCACAATGTTTGTGCACAAAGTTTATGCACAAAGATTATGCACAACGTTAATGCACAAATTTTATGCACAGAGTTTGTGCACATAGTTTATGCACAAAAGTTATGCACAACGTTTATGCACAAATGTTATGCACAACGTTTATGCTTTTTATTTTATGCACAAAATTTATGCACAGAGGAAATGCACAACATTTATGCACAAAGTTTATGCACAACGTTTATGCACAAAGTTTATTTACACATTTTGTGCACAAAGTTAATGCACAAAGTTTGTGCACACAATTTATGCACAAAGTTTGTGCACATAGTTTATGCACAAAGTCTATGCACAATGTCAATGCACAAAGATTATGCAAAACGTTTATGCACAAAGTCTATGGACAAATGTTATGCACAAAGATAAATCACAAAATTTACGAACAAAGTTTATGCACATATCGTATGCACAACGTTTATGCACAAAGTTTATGCACAACGTTTATGCACAAAGATTATGCACAACGTTTAGCCACAACGTTTATGCACAAAGTTTAGGCACAATATTTATGAACAGAGTTTGTGCACAAAGTTTATGCGCAACGTTTGTGCACAACGTTTGTGCACAAAAGTTATGCACAAAGTTTATGCACAATGTTTTTGCACAAAGTTTGTGCAAAACGTTCATGCACAAAGTTTATGCACAAATTTTATGCAAAATGTTTATGCACATAGTTTCTGCACAAATTTTATGCACAAAGCTTGTGCACAAAGTTAATGCACAAAGTCTATGCACAAATTTTAGGCACACATATTCTGCACAAAGTTTTTGCCCAATGTTAATGCACGAAGGTTATGCACGAATTATATGTAAAACATTTATGTACAAATTTTATGCAAATCGTTAATGCACAACGTTTGTGCACCATGTTTATGGACAAAGTTTATGCGGACAGTTCCTACACAAAGTTTATGCACAACGTTTATGCACAATGTTTATGCACAAAGTTTATGCACAACGTTTATGCACAGAGTTTATGCACAAAGCTTATGCACAAAGTTTATGCACAAAGTTTATGCACAAAGTTTATGCACAGAGTTTATGCACAAAGTTTATGCACAACGTTTGTGCACAAAGTTTATGCACAAAGTTTATGCACAAATTTTACGCAAAATGTTTGTACAAAATGTTCATGCACAATGTTTATGCACAAAGGTTATGCACAAAGTTTATGCACAAAGTTTATGCACAAAGGTTTTGCACAACGTTTCTGCACAAACTTTATGCACAACGTTTATGCACAAAGAATCTGCACAAAGTGTATGCACAAAGTTTATGCACAAAGTTTATGCACAAAGTTTCTTCACCAAGTTTTTGCACAAAGTTTATGCACAAAGTTTATGCACAAAGTTTTTGCACAAAGTTTATGCACCAAGGTTTTGCAAAATGTTTCTGCACAAAGTTTATGCACACCGTTTATGCACATTGTTTATGCACAAAGTTTATGCACAAAGTTTATGCACAAAGTTTATGCACAACGTTTCTGCACAAATGTTATACACAAATTTTGTGCACAATGTTTATGCACAAATTTTATGCACAACGTTTATGCACAACGTTTTTCAGCAATTTTATGCAATATGTTTATGCACAAATTTTATGCACAACGTTTTGCACAGATTTTATGCCCAAAGTTTATGCACAAAGGTTATGGACAAATTGTTTGCACAAATTTTATGCAAAACTATTGTGCACAACGCTAATGCGCAACGTTTGTGCACCAAGTTTATGCACAAAGTTTATGCACAAAGGTTTTGCACAACATTTATGCACAACGTTTATGCACAAAGTTTATGAACAAAGTTTGTGCAAAAAGGTTTGCACAAAGTTTATGCACAATGTGTATGCACAAAAATAATGCACAAAGTTTATGCACAGAGATTATGCACAATGTTTATGCACAAAGTTTCTGCACGAAGTTTATGCATAAATTTTATAAACAACGTTTATGCAAAATATGTATGCACAACGTTTGTGCACAACGTTTATGCACAACATTTGTGCACAAAGTTTATGCACAAAGTTTATGCACAAAGTTTATGCACAAAGTGTATACAAAAAGTTTATGCACAAAGTTTGTGCACAAGTTTATGCACATATTTTATGCATAAAGTTTATGTACAACATTTATGTGCAAAGTTTCTGCACAAATGTTATGCACAATGTTTATGCATAATGTTTGTGCACAAATTTGATGCACAATGTTTGTGCACAAAGTTTATGCACAAAGTTTATTCACAATGTATATGAAAAAAGTTTATTCACAAAGTTTATGTACAAAGTTTATGCACAAATGGTATGCACAAAGTTTATGTACAAAGTTTATGCACAAGGTTTATGCACAACGTTTATGCTCTATGTTTATGCACAAATGTTATGCACAAAGTTTATGCACAAAGTTTATGCACAGAGTTTATGTAAAATGTTTAGGCACAAAGTTTATGCACAAATTTCATGCCCAAAATTTATGCACAAAGTTTACGCATAAATTTTCTGCACAACGTTTATGCACAAATTTTATGCACAACGTTTATGCACAAACTTTCTGCACAAAGTTTAAACACAAAGTTTATTCACAAAGTTCTAGGAAAACGTTTATGCAAAAACCTTTATGCACAAATTTTATGCAAAACGTTTATGCACAACGTTTATGCACAAAGTTTATGCACAACGGTTAATGCACAAAGTTTATGCACAAATTTTATGCAGAACGTTTATGCACAAAGTTTTTGCACAAAGTTTCTGCACAAATTTTATGCACAAAGTTTATGCACAAAGTTTACGTACAAAGTTTATGCACAAGGTTTATGCACAAATTTCATGCACAAGGTCTATGCACAAAGTTTATGCACAAGGCTTATGCATGGAAATTATGCACAAAATTTCTGCACAAAGTTTATGCACAACGTTTATGAAATAATTTTATGCACAATGTTTATGCACAATGTTTATGCACAAGGTTTACGCACAACGTTTATGCACAAAGTTAACGCACAAAGGTTATGCACAAAGATTATGCAAAACGTTTATGCACAATATTTGTGCACAGTTTTTATGCACAAACATTATGCACAAAGTTTATGCACAACGTTTATGCATTAAGTTCATGCACAAATTTTACGCACAAAGTTTATGCACAAAGAGTATGCACAAAATTTAAGCACAACGTTTCTCCACAAAGTTTATGCACAAAGTTTATGCACAAAAATTATGCACAACGTTTATGCAGAAAGTTTATGTCCAACATTTATGCACAAAGTTTATGCACAATATTTATGCAAAACGTTTTTGCACAAAGCTTATGCACAAAGTTTATGCACAAAGTTTGTGCAAAACGTTTATGCACAAAGTTTGTGCAAAACGTTTATGCAAAAAGCTTATGCACAAAGTTTATACACAAAGTTTATGCACAAAGCTTATGCACAAAGTTTATGCACAACGTTTATGCACAACTTTTATACACAAAGTTTATGCACAAAAGGTATGCAAAAAAATTTATGCACAATATTTATGCACAAAGTTTGTGCGCAACGTTTATGCACAACGTTTGTGCACAAAGTGTATGCACAAAGTTTGTGCACGAAGTTTGTGCACAAAGTTTATTCACAAAGTTTATACACAAAGTTTATGCACAAATTTTATGCACAAAGCTCTTGCACAAAGCTTATGCACAAAGTTTGTGCACAAATTTTATGCGCAAAGTTTGAGCACAAAGTTTATGCACAAAGTTTATGCACATAGTTTATGCACAGAGTGTATGCACAAAGTCTATGCACAAAGTTTATGCACAAAGTTGATGCACAACGTTTGTGCACAAAAGTTATGCAAACCTTTTATGCACAACCATTATGCACAAAGTTTATGCAAAACCATTATGCACAAAGTTTATGCACAAACCTTATGCACAACATTTATGCAAACAGTTTATGCACAAATTTTATGCACAAAGTATATGCACAATATTTATGCACAAAGGTTGTGCACAAAGTTTTTGCACAATGTTTGATCACAAAATTTGTGCATAAATTTTATGCACAACGTTTATGCACAAAGTTTATGCACAAAGGTTATGCACAAAGTTTATGAAAAACTTTTATGCACAACATTTGTGCACAACGTTTATGCACAAATGTTATGCATAAATTTTATGCACAAAGTTTATGCACAATGTTTATGCACAAAGTTGATTCACAAAGTTTATACACAAACTTTATGTACAAATGCTTTGCACAAACTTTACGCACAAAGTTTCTCCACAAAGTTTATGCAAACCTTTTGTGCACAAAAACTATGCACAATTTTTTTGCACATAGTTAATGTCCAAAGTTTATGCACAAAGTTTATGCACAATATTTATGTACAACGTTTTTGCACAAAGCTTATGCACAACGTTTATGCACAACGTTTGTGCAAAACGTTTATGCACAAAGCTTATGCACAAAGCTTATGCACAAAGCTTATGAACAAACTTTATGCACAAAGTTTATGCACAACATTTATGCACAACGTTTATACACAAAGTTTATGCATAAAATGTATGCAGAAAGTTTATGCACAATGTTTATGCACAAAGGTTGTGCACAACTTTTATGCACAATGTTTGTGCACAACGTTTATGCACAAAGTTGATGCACAGAGTTTTTGCACAAAGTTTATTCACAATGTTTATTCACAACGTTTATTCACAAAGCTTGTGCACAAAATTCTTGCACAAAGTTTGTGCACAAAGGTTATGCACAACGTTTATCCAAAAATTATATGCACAAAGTTTATGCAAAAATTTGAAGCACAAAGTTTATGCAAAAAGTTTATGCACATAGTTTATGCACAAAGTGTATGTACAAAGTTTATGCACAAATTTTATGCACAATGTTTATGCACAAAGTTTATGCACAAAATTTATGCAGAACGTGTATGCACATGGTTTGTGCACAAGGTGTATGCACAAAGTTCATGCACAAAGTTTATGCACAAAATTTATGCACAACATTTATGCACAACGTTTATGCACAAAGTTTATGCGCAGAGTTTATGCACAACGTTTATGCACCAAGTTTATGCACAAAGTTTATGCACAAAGTTTATGAACAAAGTTTATGCACAAAGTTTATGAAAAAATTTTGTGCACAAAGTTAATGCACAACGTTTGTACAGAAAGTTGATGCACAAAGTTTATGCACAAGGTTTCTGCACAAAGTTTATGCACAAAGTTTATGCACAAAGTTTAAGCACAAACTTTATGCGCAAAGTTTAGGCACAACGTTTATGCACAAAGTTTATGCAAAATATTTACACACAAAGTTTGTGCAGAGCGGTTATGCACAACGTTTGATCACAAAGTTTACGCACAAAGTTTATGCACAATGTTTATGCACAAAGTTTATGCACAAGGTTTATGCACAACGTGTATGCACAAGGTTTATGCACTGAGTTTGTGCACAACGTTTATGCACAAACTTTATGCACAAAGTTTATGCACAGAGTTTATGCACAATGTTTATGCACAACGTGTATGCACAAGGTTTATGCACTGAGTTTGTGCACAACGTTTATGCACAAACTTTATGCACAAAGTTTATGCACAGAGTTTATGCACAATGTTTATGCACAAAGTTAATGCACAAAGTTTATGCACAGCGTTAATGCACAAAGTTTATGCACAACGTTTATGCACAAAGTTTATGCACAACGTTTATGCACAACATTTGTGCACAACGTTAATGCACAACGTATGTGCACAAAGTTTATTCACAAATTTTATGCACAAAGTATATACACAAAGTTTCTGCACAAAGTTTATGCACAAAGTCTATACACAAATTTTATGCACAAAGTTTATGCAGAAAGTCTATGGACGAAGTTTATGCACAAAGAAACAGCACAAAGATTACGCAAAACGCTTCTGCACAACGTTTATGCACAAAGTTTATGCACAACGTTTATGCACAACGTTTACGCACAAAGTCTATGCACAGTATTTATAAATAGAGTTCTTGCACAAATTTTATGCACAACGTTTGTGCACAAAGTATATGCACAAAGTTTATGCACAAAGTTTCTGCACAAAGTTTATGCACAAAGTTTATGCACAAAGTTCATGCACAAAGTTTATTCGCAAAGTTTAGGCACAACGTTTATGCGCAAAGTTTATGCACAATATTTACGCACAACGTTTGTGCACAAATTTTATGCACAACGTTTGTTAACAATTTTTGCGCACAAAGTTTATGCACAATGTTTATGCACAAAGTTCATGCACAAAGTTTATGCACAACGTTTATGCACAAGGCTTATGCACAGAGTTTGTGCACAACGTTTATGCACAAACTTTATGCAGAACGTTTATGCACAGAGTTTATGCTCAACGTTTATGCAGAAAGTTTATGCACAAAGTTTATGCACAACGTTTATGCACAAAGTTTATGCAAAACGTTTATGCAAACAATTTGTGCACAAAGTTAATGCACAACGTATGTGCACAAAGTGTATTCACAAAGTTTAATGCACAAATTTTATGCACAAAGTTTCTGCACAACGTTTATGCACAAAGTCTATGCACAAACCTTATGCACAAATTTTATGCACAGTCTATGGACAAATTTTATGAACAAAGGAAAAGCACAAAGTGTACGTAAAACGTTTCTGCACAACATTTATGCACAAAGTTTATGCACAACGTTTATGCACAAAGTTAATGCACAATATTTATAACCGGAGTTTATGCACAAATTATATGCACAACGTTTGTGCACAAAGTTTATGCACACAGTTTATGCACAAAGTATATGCAGAAAGATTATGCACAAAGTTTATGCACAACGTTTATGCACAAAGTTTATGCACACAGTTTATGAACAAAGTTTATGCACAAAGTTTCAGCACAAATTTTTTGCACAAAGTTTATGCACAAAGTTTGTGAACAAAGTTTATGCACAAGGTTTATGCACAAAGTTTGTGCACAAAGTTTATGCACAAAGTTTGTGCACAGAGTTTATGCCCAACTTTTATACACGAAGGTTATGCACGAATTATATGTACAAAGTTTATGCACAATTTGTATGCACAAAGTTAATGCACAACGTTTGTGCACCATTTTTATGCACGAAGTTTATGCACAAAGTTTTTGCACAAAGATTATGCACAAAATTTATGCATAAAGGTTTTGCACAAACGTTTATGCACAAAGTTTATGCAGAACGTTTCTGCACATTGTTTATGCACAAATTTTATGCACAACGTTTATGCACAAAGTTTATGCACAACGTTTATGCACAAAGTTTATGCACAAAGCTTATGCACAAAGTTTATGAACAAATTTTATGCACAACGTTTATGCAAAACGTTTGTGCAAACCGTTTATGCACAACGTGTATGCACAAAGTTTATGCACGAAGTTTATGCACAAATTTCATGCATAAATTTTTTGCACAAAGGTTTTGTACAAAGTTTATGCACAAACGTTATGCACAAAGTTTATGCACAAAGTTTATGCACAACGTTTATGCACAAAGTTTATGCACAAAGTTTGTGCACAACGTTTATGCACAACGTTTGTGCACAACGTTTATGCACAAAATTTATGCACAAAGTTTATTCACAACGTTTATGCACAAAAGGTATGCACAAATTTTATGCACAAAGTTTATGCATAAAGTTGATGCACAATGCTTATGCACAAAATTTATGCACAAAGTTTATGCACAAGTTTATGCACAAAGCTTATGCACAATGTTTATGCACAAAGTATATGCACAAAGTTTATGCACAAAGTTTATGCTTTAAGGTTTTGCACAATGTTTCTGCACAAACTTTATGCACAATGTTTATGCACAAAGTTTACGCACAATGTTTATGCACAAACTTTGTGCACAAAGTTTGTGCACAATATTTATGCACAACGTTTGTGTACAAAGTTTATGCATAACTTTTATGCACAAAGTTTATGCACAAAGTTTATGCACAATGTTTATGCACAAAGTTTATGCACAAAACTTATGCACAACGTTTATGCACAAAGTTTATGAACAAAGTTTATGCACAAATGTTATGCACAATATTTATGCACAAATTTTATGCACAAATTTAAAGAAAAAAGTTTATGCAAAAATTTCGTTCACAAATTTTATGCACAACTTTTATGCACAAAGTTTATGCACAAAGTTTATGCACAAAGTTTATGCACAAAATGTATGCACAGAATTTTTGCACAACGTTTATGCACAACATTTATGCACAAAGTTTATGCACAACGTTTATGCACCACGTTTATGCACAAAGTTTATGCACGGAGTTTTTGCACAATGTTTATGCACAAACCTTCTGCAAAAAGTATATGCACAACGTTTATGCACAAAGTTTATGCACATAGTTTATGCACAAATTTTGTGCACAAAGTCAATGCGCAACGTTTGTGCACAAAGTTTATGCACAACGTTTACGCAAAACGTTTATGCACAAAGTTGCTGCACAAATTTTATGCACAAAGTTTATTCACAAAGCTTATGCACAAAGTTTATGCACAAAGTCTATGGACAAAGTTTATACACAAAGATAAAGCACAAAGTTTACACACAAAGTTTCTGCACAAAGCTTATGCACAAATTTTATCCACAAAGTTTATGCACAATGTTTATGCACAACGTTTATGCACAAAGTTTAGGCACAACGTTTATGCACAAAGTTTATCCACAATATTTATGCACAAAGTCTGTGCACAAAGTTTATGTACAAAGTTTATGCACAAAGTTTATGCAAAAAATTGATGCACAGAGTTTGTGAACATAGTTTATGCACAAAGTTTATGCACAAAGGGTATGTATAAATTTTATGCACAAAGTTTATGCACAAATTTTATGCACAAATTTTATGCACAAATTGTACACAAAACGTTTATGCACAAAGTTTATTCACAAAGTTTATGCACAAAGTGTATGCACAAAGTTTATGCACAATGTTTATGCACAACGTTTAGGCACAAAGTTCATGCACAAAGATTATGAACAAAGTTTATGCACAACGTCTATGCACAAAGTTTATGCACAATTTCTATGTACAAGGTTTATGCACAAAGTTTATGCACAGAGTTTATGCACAACGTTTATGCAACGGCTTGTGCACAAAGTTTATGCACAAAGGTTTTGCACAAAATTTATGCAAAACTTTTATGCACAATGTTTATGCACAAAGTTTATGCACAACGGTTTATGCGAAATGTTTATGCACAACGTTTATGCAGAAAGGTTATGCACAAAGTTTATGCAAAACGTTTATGCACAACATTTGTGCACAAAGTTTATGCACAAACTTTACGCACAAAGTTTATGTACAAAGTTTATGCACAACGTTTATGCACAAAGTTTATGCACAAAGTTTGTGCACAAAGTTTATGCACAACGTTTGTGCACAACGTTTATGCACAAAGTATATGCACAAAGTTTATGCACAACGGTTATGCACAAAGTTTATGCACAAAGTTTGTGCACAAAGTTTATGCACAACGTTTGTGCACAACGTTTATGCACAAAGTTTATGCACAAAGTTTATGCACAAAGTTTATGCACAACTTTTATGCACAAGGATTATGCACACACTTTATGCACAAAGTTTCTCCACAATGTTTATGCACAAAGATTATGCAAAAACGTTTATGCATAATATTTATGCACAAAGTTTATGTCCAACGTTTACGCAAAACGTTAATGCACAAACTTTATGTGCAGTATTCATCCACAAAGGTTTTGCACAAAGCTTATGCACAACGTTTATGCACAAAGTTTGCACAAAAAGTTTATGCACAAAGCCTATGCATAAAGTTTATGCACAAAGTTTGTGCACAGAAATTATGCACAAAGTTTATGCACAAAGTTTATACACAAAGTATATGCACAAATTTTATTGCACAACCTTTATGCACAATTTTCATGCACAAAGTTTGTGCACAACGTTTATGGAAAACGTTTGTGCACAAAGTTTTTACACAAAGTTTATGCACAAAGTTTGTGCACAAACATTGATTTTCATTTTAAATGCACAAAGTTTATGCACAACGTTGTTTCACAAAGTTTCTGTACAACGTTTGTGCACAAAGGTTATGCACAAAGTTTATGAGCAAATTTTATGCACAAAGTTTATGCACAAATGTTAAGCACAACGTTTATGCATAAAGGTTATGCACATAGTTTATGCACAAAGTGTATGCATAAAGTTTATGCACAAATTTTATGCACAAAGTTCATGCACAAAGTTTATGCACAAAGTTTATGCACAAACATTATGCACAACGTTTATGCACAGAGTTTGTGCAAAACGTTTATGCACACAATTTTGGCACAAAATTTATGCACAAAATTTACGCACAACGTTTATGCACAAATTTTATGGACAAATTTTATGCACAGAGTTTATGCACAACGTTTATGCACAAAGTTTATGCACAAAGTTTATGCACAACGTTTATGCACAAAGGTTATGCACAAAATCTATGCACAAATTTTGTGCACAATGTTTATGCACAAAGTTTATGTGCAACGTTTGTGCACAAAGATTTGCACAAAGATTATGCACAACATTTATGCGCAAAGTTTCTGCACAAAGTTTATGCACAAAGTTTATGCACAAAGCTTATGCACAACGTTTATGCACAACGTTTCTGCACAAAGTTGATGCAGAAAGTTTATGCACAAAGTTTATGCGTAAATCTCAGGCACAGCATTTATGCACAATGTTTATGGACAATATTTATGCACAAAGTTTGTGCACAAAGTTTATGCACAACGTTTGTGCAAACCGTTTGTGCACAAAGTTTATGCACAAATGTCATGCACAAAGTTTATGCACAGAGTTTGTGCACAAAGTTTATGCACAATTTGTTTTCACAAAGTTTATGCACAACGTTTATGCACAAACTTTACGCACAAAGTTTATGCACAGAGTTTATGCACAACGTTTATGCACAAAGTTTATGCACAAAGTTTATGCACAACGTTTATGCACAAAGTTTATGCATATAATGTGTGCACAAAGTTAATGCACAACGTATTTGGACAACGTTTATGCACAAACTTTATGCACAAAGTTCATGCACAAAGTTTCTGTACAAAGTTTATGCACAAAGTCTACACAAAATGTTTATGCACAATTAAAAAGCACAACATTTACGCACAAATATTCTGCACAAAGCTTACGCACAACGTTTACGCACAAAGTTTATGCAAAACGTTTATGAACAAAGGTTATGCACAGTATTTATAAACAGAGTTTGTGCGTAAATTTTATGCACAACGTTTGTGCACAATGTTTATGCACAAAGTTTGTGCACAAAGTGTATGCACAAAGTTTATGCATAAGGTTTGTGCAAAACATTTATGCAAGAAGTTTTTGCACAACGTTTATGCACAAAGTTTATGAACAAAGCTTATGCACAAAGTTTGTGCACAAAGTGTATTCACAAATTTTCTGCACAAAGTTTATGCACAAAGATTGTGCACAAATTTTATGCACAAATTATATGCACAAAGTTTGTGCACAAAGTTTATGCCCAACGTCTATACACGAAGGTTATGCACGAATTTTATGTACAACGTTTATGTACAAATTGTATGCACAACGTTAATGCACAATGTTTGTGCACCAAATTTATGCACAAACGATATGCACAACATTCTTGCACTGCATTTATGCACAAATTTTATGCATAAAGTTTATGCACAAAGTTTATGCACAATGCTTATGCACAATGTTTATGCACAAAGTTTATGCACAAAGTTCATGCACAAAGTTTATGCACAAAGTTTATGCACAACATTTATGCACAAAGTTTATGCACAAAGTTTATGCACAACGTATATGCACAAAGTGTATGCACAAAGTTTATGCACAAAGTTTATGCACCAAGTTTATGCACAAAGTTTATACACAAATTTTACACAAAACGTTTGTGCAAAACGTTTATGCACAACGTTTATGCAGACGATTTATGCACAACGTTTATGCACAAAGTTTATGCACAAAACGTATGCACAATGTTTATGCACAATGTTCATGCACAAAGTTTATGCACAATGTTTATGCACAAAGTTTATGCACAAAGTTTATGCACAAAGTTTATGCACAATGTTTATGCACAAAGTTTGTGCACAAAGGTTTTGCACAACTCTTCTGCACAAACGTTATGCACAAAGTTTATGCACATAGTTTATGTACAAACTTTATGCACAAAGTTTATGCACAAAGTTTATGCACAACGTTTATGCACAGAGTTTATGCACAACGTTTGTGCACAAAGTTTATGCAAAGAATTTATGCACAAAGTTTTTGCACAAAGTTTACGCACTAATTTTATAAACAAAGTTTATGCAAAACGTTTCTGCACAAAGTTTATGCACAAAGTTTATGCACAAAGTTTATGCACAAAGTTTATGCACAATGCTTATGCACAAAGTTTATGCAAAACGTTTCTGCACAAAGTTTATGCACAAAGTTTATGCACAAAGTTTATGCACAAAGTTTATGCACAATGCTTATGCACAAAGTTTATGCACAAAGTTCATGCACAAAGTTTATGCACAAAGTTTATGCACAAAGTTTATGCACAAACGTTTTGCACAAAGTTCATGCACAAAGTTTATGCACAAAGTTTATACACAAAGTTTATGCACAAAGTTTATGCACAAAGTTTATGCACAAAGTTTATGCACAAACGTTTTGCACAAAGTTCATGCACAAAGTTTATGCACAAAGTTTATACACAAAGTTTATGCACAAAGTTGATGCACAAAATTTATGCACAAAATTTATGCACAAAGTTTATGCACAACGTTTATGCACAACGTTTATGCACAAATTTTATGCACAACGGTTTTGCACAACGTTTCTGTACAACCTTTATGCACAAAGTTTATGCACAAAGTTTATGCACAACGTTTATGCACAACGTTTATGCACAAAGTTTTTGCACAATGTTTATACACAACGTTTGTGCACTAAGTTTATGCACAAAGTTTATGCACAAACGTTATGCACACTAGTTATGCACAAAGTTTATGCACAACGTTTATGCGGAAAGTTTATGCACAAAGTTTTTGCACAACGTTTATGCACAAAGTTTATGCAAAAAGTTCATGGACAAAGTTTATGCACAGAGTTTATGCACAAAGTTTATGAAAACCTTTTATGCACAAAGTTTACACAAAACGTTTGTGCAAAACATTTATGCACAAATGTTATGCACAAATGTTATGCACAAATGTTATGCACAAAGTTTATGCACAAAGTTTATGCAAAAGGTTTATGCACAAAGTTTATGCACAAAATGTATGCACAAAGTTTCTGCGCAAATTTTATGCACAAAGTTCATGCACAAAGTTTATGCACAAAGATTTTGCACAATGTTTCTGCACAAACGTTATGCACAAATTTTATGCACAAAGTTTATGCACAACGTTTACGCACAAAGTTTATGCACAACGTTTGTGCACAACGTTTATGAACAACGTTTGTGCACAAAGTGTATGGACAAAGTTTGTGCACAAAATTAATGCACAAAGTTAATGCACAAAGTTTATGCACAAAGTTCATGCACAACGTTTATGCACAAAGATTATGCACAATGCTTATGCACAATTTTTATGCACAAAGTTTATGCACAAATGTTATGCACAAAGTTTATGCACAAAGTATATGCACAAAGTTTATGCACAACAGGTATGCACAATGTTTATGCACAAAGTTTATGCACAAATTTTATGCACAAAGTTTATGCACAAAGTTTATGCACAAAGGTTTTGCACAGAGTTTCTGCACAAACTTTATGCACAAAGTCTATGCAAAAATTTATGCGCAACATTTAGGCACAAAGTTTACGCACAACGTTTATGCACAAAGTTTATGCACAAAGTTTATGCACAGAGTTTGTGCACAAAATGTATTCAAAACGTTTATGCACAAATTTTATGCACATAAATGAATGCACAAAGTTTGTGTACAAAGTTTATGTCCAAAGTTTACGCACAAAGTTTTTGCACAAATTTTCTGCACAACGTTTTTGCACAAATTTTATGCAAAATAATTATGCACAAAGAATGTGCACAAAGTTTATGCACAAAGTTTATTTACAAAGTTTATGCACAAATTTTATGCACAGAGTTTGTGCACATAGTTTATGCACAAAGTTCATGCACAAAGTTTATGCACAAATTTTATGCACAACGTTAATGCAAAAAGTTTATGCACAAAGTTTATTGACAGATTTTATGCACAACGTTTATGCACTAAGTTTATGCACAAAGTTTATGCACAACATTTATGCAAAACGTTTATGCACAAAGTTTATCCATAAATTTTGTGCACAAAGTGAAAGCACAACGTTTGTACACAACGTTTATTCACAAATTTTATGCACAACGTTCATGCACAAAGTTTCTACACAAAGTCTATGCACAAAGTCTATGCACAAAGTGTATGCAAAGCGTTTATGCACAAATTCTATGGACATATTTTATGCACAAAGATCAAGCACAAAGTTTACGCACAAAATGTCTGCACAAAGTTTATGCACAAGGCTTAGGTACAACGTTTATGCACAAAGTTTAGGCACAATATTTATAAACAGAGTTTGTGCACAAAGTTTATGCGCAACGTTTGTGCACAAAGTTTATGCTGAAATTTTATGCACAAAGTTTTACGAACAAAGCTTATGCACAAAGATTATGCACAAAGTTTGAGCACAAATTTTCTGCACAAAGTTTTTGCACAAAGTTTATGCACAAAGTTTATGCACAAAGGTTATGAACAAAGTTTATGCACAAAGTTTATGCAAAACGTTTATGCACATAGTTTCTACAAAACTTTTATGCACAAAGTTTGTGCACAAAGTTCATGCACAAATTTTACAAACAAAGGTTATGTACAAATTTTCTGCACAAAGGTTCTGCACAACGTTTATGCACATAGTTTATGCACAAAGTTTATGCACAAAGTTTATGCATAAAGGTTATGCACAAAGTTTATGCACAAAGTTTATGCACAACGTTTATGCACAAAGTTTATGCACAAAGGTTATGCACAACGGTTATGCAAAATGTTTATGCACAAAGTTAATGCACAACGTTTATGCACAAATGTTATGCACAACGTTTATGCACAAAGTTTATGCACAAAGGTTATGCAGAACGTTTATGCACAAAGTTTATGCTCAACAATTATGCACATTTTTTATGCCCAAAGTTTATCCACAGAGTTCATGCACAAATAATATGCACAAAGTTTATGCACAAAGTTTCTGCACAATGTTTATGCACAAAGTTTATGCATAAAATTTATGCACACAACTTATGCACAAAGTTTATGCACAACGTTCATGCACAAAGCTCATGCACAAAGTTTATGCACAATGCTTATGCACAATGTTTATGCACAAGGCTTATGCACAGAGTTTATGCACAAAGTTTATGCACAAAGTTTATGCACAAATGTTATGCACAAAGTTTATTCACAAATTTTATGCACAAAGTTTATGCACAAAGGTCATGCAGAAAGTTTATGCACAAAGTATATGCCTAACATTTATGCACAACGTTTATGCCCAAAGTTTATCCAAAGAGTTTATGCACAAATTATATGCACAAAGTTTATGCACAAAGTTTATGCACAAAGTTTATGCACAAAATTTATGCACAAAAGTTATGCACAAAGTTAATGCACAACGTTCATGCACAATTATATGCACAAAGTTTATGCACAATGCTTATGCACAATGTTTATGCACAAAGTTTATGCACAAAGTTTATGCACAAAGTTTATACTCAAAGTTTATGCACAAAGGATATGCACAAAGTTTATGCACAAAGTTTATGCACAAAGTTTATGCACAAAGGTTTTGCACAAAGTGTCTTCACAAAATTTGAGCACAATGTTTATGCACAAACTTTATAGACAACGTTTATGCACAAATCGTATGCACAGAGTTTATGCACTAATTTTATGAACAGAGTTTGTGTACAGAGTATATGCACAACGTTTATGTACAACGTTCATGCACAAAACTGTATGCACAATTTTTATGCACAAAGTTCATGCACAAAGATTATGCACAGAGTTTATGGACAATGTTTATGTACAAAGTGTATGCACAAAGTTCTTGCAAAACTTTTATGCAAAACGTTTATGCAAAACGTTTATGCACAAAGTTTGTGCACAAAGTCAATGCACAACGTTTGTGCACAAAGGTTATGCACAAAGTTTATGCACAAAGTTTATGCACAAGTTTTCTGCACAAAGTTTACGCACAACGTTTATGCACAAAGTTTATGCACAATATTTATGCACAAAGTCTGTGCACAAATTATATGCACAAAGTTTATGCACAACGTTTATGCACAAATTTTATGCACAGACTTTGTGCACATAGTTTATGCACAAAGTTCATGCACAAAGATTATGCACAAATCCTCTGCACAACGTTTATGCACAAATTTTATGCACAAAGTTTATGCACAGAGTTTATACACAACGTTTATGCACAAAGGTTATGCACAATGTTTATGCACAACGTTTATGCACAAAGTTTATGCACAACGTATATGCACAAATTTTGTGCACAATGTTAATGCACAAAGTTTATGCACAAAGTTTATGCACAAAGTTTCTGTAAAACGTTTCAGCACAAAGTCTATGCAAAAAGTCTATACACAAAGTTTATGCAAAGCGTTTATGCACAAAGTCTATGGAAAAATATTATGCACAAAGATAAAGCTCAAAGTTTACGCACAAATTTTTTGCACAAAGCTTATGCACAGCGTTTATGCACAACGTTTATACACAGCGTTTCTGCACAAAGATTATGCACAAAATTTAGGCACAACGTTTATGCACAACGTTTAGGCACAATATTCATAAACATAGTTTGTGCACAAAGTTTATGCGCAACATTTGTGCACAAAGTTTGTGCACAAAGTTTATGGACAAAGTTTATACACAAAGTTTATGAACAAAGCTTATGCAGAAAGATTATGCACAAAGTTTCTGCACAAAGTTTCTGCACAAAGTTTACGCACAAAGTTTATGCACAAAGTTTATGCACAAAGTTTATGCACAAAGCTTATGCACAAATTTTATGCAAAACGTTTATGCACAAAGTTTGTGCACAAAGTTCATGCACAAAGATTATGCACAAATGTTTTGCACAAAGTTTCTGCACAACGTTTATGCACATAGTTTATGCACAAAGTTTATGCACAAAGGTTATGCACAAAGTTTATGCAGAAATGTTATGCAGAAAGTTGACGCACAAAGTTTATGCACAATGTTTATGCACAACGTTTCTGCACAACGTTTATGTGCACAAACTTCATGCACAAAGTTTATGCACAAAGATTCTGCACAAAGTTTATGAAAAACTTTTATGCACAAATTTTATGCAAAACGTTTATGCACAATGTTTATGCGCAAAGTTTATGCACAAAGTTTTATGCACAGAGTTTATGCAAAACGTTTATGCACAATTTTGATGCACAAAGGTTATGCACAAAGATTATGCACAAATTTTATGCACATATTTTATGTACAAAGTTTATGAACATATTTTATGCACAAATTTTATGCACAAATTTTATGCACGAAGTTTATGCACAAAGTTTATGCTTAAAAATTATGCACACACTTTATGCACAAAGTTTCTACACGAATTTTATGCACAAACGTTATGCACAAATGTTATGCACAAAGTTTATGCACAATATTTATGCACAACGTTTGTGCACAATGTTTATGGACAACGTTTGTGCAAACATTTTATGCACAAAGTTTATGCACAAAGTTTATGCACAAAGTTTATGCACAAAGTGTATGCATACATTTTATGCACAAAGGTTATACAAAAAGTTTGTGGACAACTTTTTTGCACAAATGTTATGCACAAATGTTATGCAAGACGCCTATGCACAATGTTTATGCACAAAGTTTATGCACAAGGTTTATGCACAAAGTTTATGCACAAAGTTTATGCACAAATTTTATGGACAAAGTTTATGCACAAAGATTATGCACAAAGTTTATGCACAAAGTTTCTACACAAAGTTTATGGACAAAGTTTATGCACAAATTTTATGCACAAAATTCATGCACAATATGTATGCACAAAGTTTATGGACAATGTTTGTGCACAACGTTTTTGCACAAAGCTTATGCACAAAGTTTATGCACAAAGTTTATGCACAAAGTTTATGCACAAAGTTTATGCACAAATGTTATGCACAAAGTTTATGCACAACGTTTATGCACATATTTTATGCAAAACGGTTACGCACAATGTTTATGCACATATTTTATGCACAAAGGTTCATGCACAAAGTTGATGCACAAAGTTGATGCACAAAGTTTATGCACAAAGTTTATGCACAAAGTTTTTACACAAATGTTCTGCAAAACATTTATGCGAAATGTTTATGCACAAAGTTTATGCGCAATATTTATGCACAAAGTTTATGCACAACGTTTATGCACAACATTTATCCACAAAGTTTATGCACAAAGTTTATGCACAAAGTTTATGCAGAAAGTTTATGCACAAAGTTTATGCACAATATTTATCCACAAAGTTCATGCACAAAGTTTCTACATAAAGTTTCTGCACAAAGTTTATGCACAACGTTTATGCACATAGTTCATGCAAAATGTTTATGCACAAAGATTATGCACAAAGTTTATGCAAAACATTTATGCACAAAGTTCATGCACAAATTTTATGCACAACGGTTATGCACAAACTTTATGCACAAAGTTTATGCAAAACGTTTATGCACAAATTTTATGCAAAACGTTTATGCACAACGGTTATGCAAAACGTTCATGCACAATGTTAATGCACAAAGTTTATGCACAAATTTTATGCACAAAGGTTATGCACAAAGTTTATGCACAAAGGTTATGCACAAAGTTTATGCACAAAGTTTATGCGGAACGTTTCTGTAGAACGCTTATGCACAAAGTTTATGCACAACGTTTATGCACAAAGTTTATGCACAAAGGTTATGCACAAAGTTTATGCACAAAGTTTATGCGGAACGTTTCTGTAGAACGCTTATGCACAAAGTTTATGCACAACGTTTATGCACAAAGTTTATGCCCAAAGTTGATGCACAGAGTTTGTGCACAAAGCATATGCACAAAGTTTATGCACAAAGTTTATGCACAAAGTTTATGCAAAAAGCTTATGCACAAGTTTTATGCTCAACGTTTATGCACAAAGATTATGCACAAAGTTTATGCCCAAAGTTGATGCACAGAGTTTGTGCACAAAGCATATGCACAAAGTTTATGCACAAAGTTTATGCACAAAGTTTATGCAAAAAGCTTATGCACAAGTTTTATGCTCAACGTTTATGGACAAAGATTATGCACAACAGTTATGCACAAAGTTCTTGCACAAAGTTTATGCACAACGTTTATGCACAAAGTTTAATCACAACGTTTATGCACAAAGTTAATGCAAAACTTTTATGCACAAAGTTTATGCACAAAGTTTATGCACAATTTCGTATGCACAACGTTTAGGCACAAAGGTTTTACACAATGTTCATGCACAATATTTTGCACAACGTTTGTGCACAAAGTCCATGCACAACGTTTGTGCTCAACATTTATGCACAAATGTTTTGCACAAGGTTTGTGCACCAAGTTCTTTGCACAAAGTTCATGTAAAAGGTGAGTACACAAAGATTATTGACCAAGTTTATGCACAATATCTATACAGAAAGTATGTGCACAAAGTTTATGTACAACATTTGTGCACAACGTTTATGCACAAAGTTAATGCACAACGTTTATGCTCAGAGTTTATGCATAAATTCTATGCACAAAGTCTATGCACAATGTTTATGCACAAATTTTGTGCAGAAAGGTTATGCACAAAGTTTATGCACAAATGTTATGCACAAAAGTTATGCACAAAGTTTATTCACAACGTTTATGCACAATGTTTATGCACAAAGTTTATGCACAAAGTTTGTGCACACTGTCTATGCACAAATGTTAAGCACAGATTTTATGCAAAACGTTGATGCACAATATTTATGTACAAATTGTATGCACAAAGTTTTATGCACAACGTTTATGCACAAAGTGTATGCACGAAGTTTATGCAGAAAGGTTTTGCACAAAGTTTCTGTGCAAAGTTTATGCACAAATTTAATGCGCAAAGTTTACGCACAAATTTTATGCACAACGTTTATGCACAAAGGTTATGCACAAAGTTTATGCACACAGTTTCTTCACAATGTGTATGCACAAAGTTTATGCACAAAGTTTAGTCACAAAGTTTCCGCACAAAGTTTATGCATAAAGTTTATGCACAACGCTTATGCACATTGATTATGGAAAACGTTTTTGCACAAAGTTAATGCACAAATTTTATGCATAAAGTTCATGCACAAAGTTTATGCACAAAGTTTATGCACAAAGTTTATGCACAAATGTTTAAGCACAAATTTTATGCACAAAGTTTATGCACAAAGTTTATGCACAAAGTTTCGGCACAAAGTTTATGCACAACGTTTGTGCACAAAGTTGATGCACAAAGTTTATGCACAAATTTTATGCACAAAGTTTATGCACAACGGTTCTGCACAAAGTTCATGTGTACAAAGTTCATGCACAAAGTTTGTGCACAAAGTTTATGCACATAGTTTATGCACAAAGTTTATGCACAAATATTTTGTAAAACGCTTATGCACGAAGTTTATGCACAAATGTTATGCACAAAGTTTATGCACAACGTTTATCCAAAACGTTCATGCACAATGTTTATGCACAAAGTTATATGCACAAAGTTAATGCACAAAGTTCATGCACAAAGTTTATGCACAACGTTTATGCACATATTTTATGCACAAAGTTTACGAACAAATTTTATGCAAAACGTTTATGCACAAAGTTTATGCACAAAGTTTATGCACAAAACGTATGCACAAAGTTTATGCACAGAGTTTCTACAAAACTTTTATGCACAAATTGTATGCACAAATGTTATGCACAATGTTTATACACAATATTTTTGCACAATGTTTGTGCACAAAGTTTACGTACAAAGTTTATGCACAAATTTTATGCACAACGTTTATGCACAATGTTTGTGCACAAAGTTTATGCACAAAGTTTATGCAAACATTTTATGCATGACGGTTATGCACAATGTTTACGTACAAAGTTTATGCACAAAGGTTTATGCACAAAGGCTATGCACAAATTTTATGCACAAAGTTTATGTACAAAGTTTCTGCACAAATTTTATGCACACAATTTATGCACAAAGTCTATGCACAAATTTTATGCACAAATTTTATGCACAACGTTTATGCACAAAGTTTATGCATAACGTTTATGGACAAAGTTTATGCACAAAGTTTATGCACAAAGTTCATGCACAAAGTTTCTGCACAAAGTTTATGCACAAAGTTCATGCACAATATTTATACACAAAGTTTGTGCACAAAGTTTATGCACAAAGTTTGTGCACAAAGTGTATGTACAATGTTTATGCACAAAGTTTATGCACAAAGTTTATGCACAAAGTTTATGCACAAATTGTATGTAAAACGTTGATGCCCAATGTTTATGCACAAAGTCTATGCACAACGATTTGTGCACACGTTTATGCACAACGTTTATGCACAAAGTTTATGCACAAAGTTTATGCACAAATTTCATGCACAAAGTTTATGCACACCGTTTATGCACAACGTTTATGCACAAAGTCTATGTACAAAGTCTATGCACAAAGTTTCTGCACAAAGTTTCTGCACAAAGTTTATGCACGAAGTTGATGCACATCATTTATGCACATAGTTTATGCAAAACGTTTATGCACAAAGTTTATGCACAAATTTTATGCACAAAGTTCATGCACAAACGTTATGCACGAAGTTTATGCACAACGTCTATGCAGAACGTTTATGCACAAAGTTTATGCCCAAAGTGTACAAAAGGAGGTTATGCACGAATCGTATGCGCAAATTGTATGCACAAGTTTTGTGCACGACGTAAATGCACGACGTTTATGCACAAAGTTTATGAATAAAGTTTATGCACAAAGTTTTGCACAAAGTTTATGCATAACGTTTATGCACAAATTATATGCACAAACAAAGTTTATGCACAACGTTTATGCACAAAGTTTATGCACAATACTTATGCATAACGTTTGTGCACAAAGTTTATGCACAACTTTTGTGCACAAAGTCTATGCACAAAGTTTATGCACAAACTTCTTGCACAAAGTTTATGCTCAAAGTTTATGCACAAAGTTTATGCACAAAGTTTATGCACAACGTTAATGCATAAATTTTATGCAAAACAGTTACGCACAATGTTTATGCACATATTTTATGCACAAAGGTTTATGCACAAAGTTGATGCTTAAAGTTTATGCCCAAAGTTTATGCACAACGTTTTCACACAAAGGTTGTGCAAAACGTTTATGTGAAACGTTTATGCACCAAGTTTATGCACAAAGTTTGTGCACAACGCTTATGCACAAATTTTATTCACAAAGTTTATGTACAAAGTTTATGCACAAAGTTTATGCAAAATGTTTATGTACAAAGTTTATGCACAGCGTTTATGCACAAAGTTTGTGCACAAAGTTTATGCACGAAGTTTATGCACAAACAATATGCAAAACGTTTATGCACAAAGTTTATGCACAAATTTTATGTACAAAGTCTATGCACAAAGTTTATGCACAAAGTTTATGCACAAAGTTTATGCACAGAGTTTATGCACAAAGAGTATGCACAACATTTATGCATAACGTTTATGCACAAAGTTTACGCAAAACGTTTGTGCAAAACGTTTATGCACAAACTTTATACGCAACGTTTATGCTCAGTATTATGCACAAAGTTTGTACACAAAGTGCTCAACGTTTGTGCAAGACGTTTATGCACAAAGTTTATGCACAATGTTTATGCATAAAGTTTATGCACAACGTTTATGCACAAAGTTTGTGCATAGATTTTATGCACAACGTTTATGAAAAATGATAATGCACAATGTTTATGCACAAAGTTTATGCACAAAGTTTAATACACAAAGTTCATGCACAAAGATTATGCACAAAGGTTATGCACAAAGTTTATTCACAACGTTTATACACAAATTTTATGCACAAAGTTTATGCACAAACTTTATGCACAACGTTTATGTACAAATTTAATGCACAAAGTTTATGCACAAAGTTTATGCCACAAGTTTATGCGCAAAGTTTATGCACAACGATTATGCACAAAGTTTATGCACAAAGTTTCTACACAAAGTTTATGCACAACGTTTATGCAAACATTTTATGCACAAAGTTTATGCACAATATTTATGCACAAAGTTTGTGCACAAAGTTTATGGACAAAGTTTATGCACAAAGTTTATGCACAAAGTTTATGCACTAAGTTTATGCACAAAGTTTATGCACAAAGTTTATGCACAAAAGTTGTGCACAACGTTTATGCACAACTTTTATACATAACATGTATGCAAAACGGTTATGCACAATGATTATGCACAAAGTTTATGCACAAAGGTTTATGCACAATGTTTATGCACAAAGTTTATGCACAAAGTTTCAGCACAAAGTTTCAGCACAAAGTTTCTGCACAAAGTTTCTTCACAAAGTTTGTGCACAAAGTTTATGCACAAAGTTTATGCACAAAGTTTATGCACAAAGTTTATGCACAACGTTTATGCACAAGGTTTATGAAAAACTTTTATGCACAAAGTTCATGCACAAAGTTTCTGCACAAAGTGTCTGCACAACGTTTATGCACAACGTTTATGCACAACGTTTATGCACATAGTTTATGCAAAACGTTTATGAACAAAGTTTATGCACAAAGTTTATGCAAAAAGTTTCTGCACAAAGTTTATGCACGAAGTTTATGCACAAAGATTATGCACAAAGTTTATGCACAACAATTATGCACAAAGTTTATGCACAAAGTATATGCACAAAGTGTATGCAAAAATTAAGGAAAATGGTTTATGCACAAAGTTTATGCACAAGGTTAATGTACAAAGTATATGCACAAAGATTATGCACAAGTTTTATGCTCAACGTTTATGCACAAAGTTTATGCAGAACGATTATACACAGATTTCATGCACAAAGTTTATGCACAAAATTTATGCACAAAGTTTATGCACAAAGTTTCTGCAAAAAGTTTCTGCACAAAGCCTATGCACAACGTTTATGCACAAATTATATGCACAAGGTTTATGCAGAGCGTTTATGCACAAAGTGTATGCACAAGTTTTATGCTCAATGTTTATGCACAAAATTTATGCAAAACGTTTATGCACAAAGCTCATGCACAAAGTTTATGCACAAATTTTATGCGCAAACTTTATGCACAAAGTTTATGCACGATGTTTATGCACAAAGTTTATGCACAAAGTTGATGCACAATTTGTATGCACAAATTTTATGCACAAAGTTTTTGCACGAAGTTTATGCACAATATTTTGCACAAAGTTTGTACTCAAAGTTCATTCACAACGTTTGTGCACAAAGTTTATGCACAAAATTCATGCACAAAGTTTATGCACAAAGTTTACGCACAAAGGTTATGCAGAAAGTTTATGCACACAGTTTATGCACAATTTATATGCAGAAAGTCTGTGCACAAAGTTTATGCACAAGATTTGTGCACAACGTTTATGCACAACGTTTGCACAAAGTTTATGCAAAACGTTTATGCACAAATTTTATGCACAAAGTCTATTCACAAAGTTTATGCACAAAGTTTATGCACAAAGTTTATGCACAACGTTTATGCAAAACGTTGATGCACAACATTTATGCACAAAGTTTATGCACAAAGTTTTATGCACAAAGTGCATGCACAAAGTTTATGCACAAAGTTTACGCACAAAGTTTATGCACAAAGTTTATGCACAAATTTTATGCACAAAGTTTATGCACAATTTTTCTACACAAAGTTTATGCACAAAATTAATGCACAAAATTAATGCACAAATTTTATGCACAAAGTTTATGTACAATATTTATGCACAAAGTTTCTGCACAACATTTTCTCAAAACGTTTATGCACAAAGTCTATGCACAAAGTTTATGCACACAGTTTATGCACAGCTTATGCACAAATGTTATGCTCAAAGGGTATGCACAAAGTTTATGCACAACGTTTATGCACAATGTTTATGCACAAAGTTTATGCACAAAGTTTGTGCACACAGTTTATGCACATATTTTATGCACAAATTTTATGCATAACGTTTATACACAATTTTTATGTACAAATTGTATGCACAAAGGTTTATGCAAAAAGTTTATGCACAAAGTTTATGCAGAACGTTTTTTGGACAAAGTTTCTGCACAAAGTTTATACACAAAGTTAGTGCGCAAAGTTTATGCACAAATTTTATGCATAAAATGCATGCACAACGTTTATGCACAAATTTTATGCACAAAGTTTATACACAAAATTAATCCACAACGTTAATGCACAAAGTTTATGCACGAAGGTTATTTACAAAGCTTCTGCACAACATTTATGCACAACGTTTATGCAAAACGTTTATGCACAAAGTTTATGCACAAAGTTTATGCATAATTTTTATGCACAAAATTTATGCACAAATTTTATGCACAAATTTTATGCAAGAATCTTATGCTTAAAGTTTATGTACAACGTTGATGCACAAATTTTATGCATAACGTTTATGCACAAAGTTTATGCACAACATTTTCCCAGAACGTTTATGTGCACAAAGTTCATGCACAAAGTTTATGCACAATGTTTATGCACAAAGTTTATGCACAAAGTTTATGAACAAAGTTTATGCACAAATTTTATGCACAAAGGTTTTACACAAAGTGTATGCACAACGTTTATGCACAAAGTTTATGCACAAAGTTTATGCACAACGTTTATGCAAAACGTTTATGCACAATGTTTATGCACAAAGTGTATGCACAAAGTTTTATGCCCGACGTTTATGCACAATGTTTATGCCCCAAGCTTATGCACAAAGTTTATTCACAAAGTTTATGCACAAAGCTTATGCACAAATTTTATGCACAAAGGTTATGTACAAATTTTATGCACAAATTGTATGCACAAATTTTATGCACAAAGTTCATGCACAAAGTTTATGCACAAAGTTTATGCACAAAGTCTATGCACAACGTTTCTGCACAAAGATTATGCACGAAGTTTATGCACAAAGTTTCTACAAAACGTTTATGCACAAATTTTATGCACAATGTTTATGTACAATATTTATGCACAACGTTTGTGCACAAAGTTTATGGACAACGTTTGTGCACAAAGTTTATGCACAATGTTTATGCACAAAATGTATGCACAAATTTTGTGCACAACGTTTATGCACAATGTTGATGCACAAACGTTATGCAAAACGGTTATGCACAATGTTTATGCACAACGTTTACGTACAAAGGTTTATGCACAATTTTTATGCAAAACGTTTATGCACAAAGGTTATGCAAAACGTTTCTGCACAGTGTTTATGCACAATTTTTTTGCACAAAGGTTATGCACAATGTTTATGCACAAAGTTTATGCACAAAGTTTATGCAAAAATTTTATGCAAAACGTTTACGTACAACGTTTATGCACAACGTTTATGCACAAAGTTTATGCACAAAGTTTATGCAAAACGTTTATGCACAAAGTTTATGCACAACGTTTTTGCACAAAGGTTATGCACAAAGTTTATGCACAATGTTTATGCTTAACGTTTATGCACAACGTTTATGCACCAAGGTTATGCAAAAAGTTTATGAACAACGGTTATGCACAAAGTTTATGCACAACGTTTATGCACAAATGTTATGCACAAAGTTTATGCACAAAGATTATGCACAAAGGCCATGCCCAAAGTTTATGCACAAGCACAGAGTTTATGCACAAAGTATATGCACAAAGTTTATGCACAAGTTTTATGCTCAATGTTTATGCACAAATGTTATGCACAACGTTTGTGCACAAAGTTCATACACAAAGTTTATGCAAAAATTTTATGCACAAATTTTATGCACAAACTATATGCACAACGTTTATGCACAAAGTTTATTCACAAAGTTTATGCACAATTTTTATGTACAAAGTTTATGCACAAATTTTTTGCACAATGTTTATGCACAATATTTTGCACAAAGTTTGTGCACAAAGTTCATGCACATCGTTTGTGCACAAAGTTTATGTACAAAGTTTATGCACAAAGTTTTTAGCACAAAGTTTATGCACCAAGTTGTTTGCACAAAGTTTAAGTACAACGTTTGTGCACAAGGATTATTCACAAAGTTTACGCACAACCTTTATGCACAAAGTGTATGCAGAGAGTTTATGCACAATGTTTATGCGCAATATTTATGCACAAAGTCTGTGCACAAAGTTTATGCACATCATTTGTGAAAATGTTTATGCACAAAGTTCATGAACAAAGTTTATGAACAAAGTTTAAGCACAAAGTTTATGCTAAAAGCTTATGCACAGATTTTATGCACAAAGTCTATGCACAAAATTTATGCACAACGTTTGTGCACAATGTTTATGCACAAATTGTATGCACGAAGTTTATGCACACCGTTTATGCACAACGTTTATGCACAAAGTTTCTGCACAAATCTTATGCACAAATTTATGCACAAAGTTTATGCACATCGTTTATGCACAATGTTTATGCACAAAGTTTATGCACAAATTTTATGCACAAAGTTTGTGGACACAGCTTACGCAGAACGTTTGTGCACAAAAGTTATGCAACAAGTTTATGCACAATGTTTATGTACAAATGTTATGTACAAAGGTTTATGCACAAAGTTTATGCACAAAGTTTATGCAGAACGTTTTTGCACAAAGTTTATGCACAACGTCAATGCACAAAGTTAATGCGCAAAGTGTATGCACAAACTTTATGCACAAAGGTTATGCACAAAGGGTTTATAGCAAGTTTATACACAAAGTTTATGCACAACACTTATCCACAAAGTTCTTGCACAAAGTTTATTCACAAAGTTTCTACACAAAGGTTATGCACAACGTTTATGCACATAGTTTATGCAAAACGTTTATGCACCAAGTTTATGCACAAAGTATATGCACAAAGATTTTGCACAAGATTTATGCATAAATTTTATGCACAAAGTTTTGGAACAAAGTTTATGCACAAAGGTTTGCACAAAGTTTATGCACAAGGTTTGTGCACAAATTTTATGCACAAAGTTTATGCACAAAGATTATGCACGGAGTTTACGCACAAATTTTCTGCATGAAGTTTTTGCAAAAATTTTATGAACAAGGTTCATGCACAACATTTATGCACAACGTTTGTACACAAAGTTTATGCACAGCGATTGTGCACAAAGTTTATGCACAAATTTTATGCACAAATTTTATGCACAAAGTTTATGCACAAAGTTTACGCACAACGTTTATGCACAACGTTTATGCACAATGTTTGTGCACAAATTTGATGAACAATGTTTGTGCAAAAAGGTTATGCACAAAGTTTTTTCACGACTAATATGCACAAAGATTATGCACAATGTTTATTTACAAAGTTTATGCACGAAGTTTATGCACAGAGTTTATGAACAAAGTCTATGCACAAGGAGTATGCACAAATTTAATGCATAAAGTGTATGAACAAAGTTTACGCAAAACGTTTGTGCAAACATTTATACACAAAGTTTATGCGCAAAGTTTATGCACAATATTTATGTACAAGGTTTGTATACAAAGTTCATGCAAAACGTTTGTGCACAAGGTTTATGCACAAACTTTATGTAAAACGTTTATGCACAAAGTTTATGCACAAAGTTTGTGGACAACGTTTATGCACAAAATTAAAGCACAAATTTATGCATAACGTATATGGAAAATGTTTATGCACAAAGTTTATGCACAAAGTTTATGCACAAAGTTTTATGCACAAAGTTTATGCACAAAGTTTATGCACAAAGTTTATGCACAAAGTTTATGCACAAATGTTATGTACAAAGTTTATGCACAAAGTTTATGCACTACGTTTATGCACAAAGTTTATGCACAAAGTTTATGCACAAAGTTTATGCACAACGTTTATGCACAAAGTTTATGCACAAATGTTATGTACAAAGTTTATGCACAAAGTTTATGCACTACGTTTATGCACAAAGTTTATGCACAAAGTTTATGCACAAAGTTTATGCACAACGTTTATGCACAAAGTTTATGCACACAGTTTATGCACAACGTTTATGCACAAAGATTATGCACAAAGTTTATGCACAAAGTTTATGCACAAAGTTTATGCACAACGTTTATGCACAATGTTTATGCACAACGTTTATGCACAAAGATTATGCACAAAGTTTATGCACAAAGTTTATGCACAAAGTTTATGCACAACGTTTATGCACAATGTTTATGCACAACGTTTATGCACAACATTTATGCACAAAGTTTATGCACAAACTTTATGCAAAACGTTTATGCACAATGTTTATGCACAACGTTTTTGCACAAAGGTTATGCACAAAGTTTATGCACATTGTTTATGCTTAACGTTTATGCACAACGCTTATGCACAAAGGTTATGCACAAAGTTTATGAACAACGGCTATGCACAAAGTTTATGCACAACGTTTATGCACAAATGTTATGCACAAAGTTTATGCACAAAGGTCATGCCCAAAGTTTATGCACAGAGTTTATGCACAAAGTATATGCACAAAGTTTATGCACAAGTTTTATGCTCAATGTTTATGCACAAATGTTATGCACAACGTTTGTGCACAAAGTTCATACACAAAGTTTTTGCAAACATTTTATGCACAAATTTTATGCACAATGTATATGCACAACGTTTATGCACAAAGTTTATTCACAACGTTTATGCACAATGTTTATGTACAAAGTTTATGCACAAAGTTTTTGCACAATGTTTATGCACAATATTTTTCACAAAGTTTGTGCACAAATTTCATGCACAACGTTTGTGCACAAAGTTTATGCACAAAGTTTATGCACAAATTTTTTTGCACAAAGTTTATGCACCATGTTTTTGCACAAAGTTTAAGTACAACGTTTGTGCACAAGGATTATTCACAAAGTTCACGCACAACGTTTCTGCACAAAGTGTATGCACAAAGTTTATGCACAAAGTTTATGCACAACCTTTATGCACAAAGGTTATGCAGAGAGTTTATGCACAAAGTTTATGCGCAATATTTATGCACAAAGTCTGTGCACAAAGTTTATGCACATCATTTGTGAAAAATTTTATGCACAAAGTTCATGCACAAATTATATGCACAAAGTTTAAGCACAAAGTTTATGCTAAAAGTTTATGCACAAATATTATGCACAAAGTCTGTGCACAAAATTTATACACAAAGTTTGTGCACAATGTTCATGCAAAAATTGTATGCACGAAGTTTATGCACACCGTTTATGCACAGAGTTTATGCACAAAGATTATGCACAAATGTTATGCACAAAGGTTATGCACAAAGTTTATGCACAGGGTTTATGCAAAATGTTTATGCACAAAGTTTATGCACAAAGTTTGTGGACACAGCTTACGCAAAACGTTTATGCACAAAAGTTATGCAAAACATTTATGCACAATGTTTATGTACAAATGTTATCTACAAAGGTTTATGCACAAAGTTTATACAGAACGTTTTTGCACAAAGTTTCTGCACAAAGTTAATGCACAAAGTTAATGCGCAAAGTGTATGCACAAACTTCATGCATAAAGGTTATGCACAAAGGGTATATAGCAGGTTTATACACAACGTTTATGCACAACACTTATGCACAAAGTTTATTCACAAAGTTTCTACACAAAGGTTATCCACAACGTTTATGCACATAGTTTATGCAGAACGTTTATGCACCAAGTTTATGCACAAAGTTAATGCACAAAGATTTTGCACAAGATTTATGCACAAAGTTTATGCACAAAGGTTTGGAAAAAAGTTTATGCACAAAGGTTTGCACAAAGTTTATGCACAAATTTTATGCACAAATTTTATGCACAAAGTTTATGCACAAAGATTATGCACGAAGTTTACGCACAAATTTTCTGCATAAAGTTTATGCATAAGTTTTATGAACAAAGTTCATGCACAACATTTATGCAGAACGTTTGTGCACAAAGTTTATGCACAGCGATTGTGCACAAAGTTTATGCACAAAGTTTATGCACAAGTTTTATGCACAAAGTTTACGCACAACGTTTATGCACAACTTTTATGCACAATATCTATGCACAACGTTTGTGCACAAATTGGATGAACAATATTTGTGCAAAAAGGTTATGCACAAAGTTTTTTCACAACTTTTATGCACAAAGTTTATGCACAATGTTAATTTACAAAGTTTATGCACAAAGTTTATGCACAGAGTTTATAAACAAAGTCTATGCACAAGGTTTATGCACAAAGTTTATGCATGAAGTGTATGAACAAAGTTTACACAAAACGTTTGTGCAAACCTTTATGCACAAAGTTTATGCGCAAAGTTTATGCACAATATTTATGTACAAGGTTTGTATACAAAGTTCATGCAAAACGTTTGTGCACAAGGTTTATGCACAAAGTTTATGTAAAACGTTTATGCACAAAGTTTATGCACAAAGTTTGTGGACAACGTTTATGCACAAAATTAAGCACAATTTTATGCATAACGTATATGGAAACTTTTTATGCACAAAGTTTATGCACAAAGTTTATGCACAAATTTTTATGCACAAAGTTTATGCACAAAGTTTATGCACAAAGGTTATGCACAAAGTTTATGCACAAAGTTTATGCACAAATATTATGTACAAAGTTTTGCACAAAGTTTATGCACTACGTTTATGCACAAAGTTTATGCACAAAGTTTATGCACAAAGTTTATGCACAACGTTTATGCACAAAGTTTATGCACAAAGTTTATGCACAACGTTTATGCACAATGATTATGCACAAAGTTTATGCAAAAAGTTAATACACAAATTTTATGCACAACGTTTATGCACAACGTTTATGCACAACGTTTATGCACAAAGTTTATGCACAAACTTTATGCAAAACGTTTATGCACAATGTTTATGCACAACGTTTTTGCACAAAGGTTATGCACAAAGTTTATGCCTATGTGCCTATGGTGTATCTCATGCGCCTATGGTGTATCTCATGCGCCTATGGTCTATCTCATGTACCTATGGTCTATCGCATGTGCCTATGGTGTATCCCATGTACATATGGTGTATCTCATGCACCTATCGTGTATCTCATGTACCTATGGTGTATCTCATGTGCCTATGGTGTATTTCATGTGCCTATGGTGTATCGCATGTGCCTATGGTGTATCTCATGTGTCTATGGTGTATCTCATGCGCCTATGGTGTATCTTATGCGCCTATGGTGTATCTCATGTGCCTATGGTGTCTCTCATGTGCCTATGGTGTATCTCAAGTGCCTATGGTGTATCTCATGCGCCTATGGTTTATCTCATGTGCCTATGGTGTATCTCATGTGCCTATGGTGTATCTCATGCGCATATGGTGTATCTCATGCGCCTATGGTGTATCTCATGTCTGCTATGGTGTATCTCATGTGCCTATGGTGTATCTCATACGCCTATGGTGTATCTCATGTGCCTATGGTGTATCACATGCACCTATGATTTATCTCATGCGCCTATGGTGTATCGCATGTGGATATTGTCAGAAGAATGTGAGCACACGGAAGGCAGTAGCAGAAGCAGGCAGAAGCATTGGAGCATGCACGAGTGCGTCAGCAAAGTGACGTAAGCAGAATCGGTCGCAGGGAGTTAGTTGTAGGACTTGAGAGAGGTCAGAGAGATTGGAACCCGAGGTGGACGAGCTGCTGAGAGAGGAAGCGAAGGGGAGCGGAGTGACGGCTGAGCGAGCGAAGGGGCAAGAGTGACGGAGCAAGGAACTGAGAGCTGTGAGAGGCTGGCGAAGGCAAGGAGCAAGAAAAGCGAGGGCACTCCGGTGAGGACGCATAACCGAAGGGAACAGGATGGACGGAACTGTTCTGGTTAACTTGAGGGAATGAACATCCTCAGTTATTTAAAGGATAGAACAGGGCAAACGTCAGGACAACGGCTTCTTTTCGCTAGCCGGACGCGAGTGAAAGATGTCACTTTGTTAGGGGATCGCTTGACGGTTGGTTAAACGGTCGGATGACCAAAGAGCCGTTCGGTCAAGCCGGTTCCGACGGAGTCTTGAACCTTTATTCCGAGACTCGGATTTTTCCGAGGGATAGAAGAGGTGAGGCTGGTTCTCACTTATTTGCAACATTCCCCCTGAACCAGACTCATCAGGATCTTGTTAGTCGCTTTGATACTCATCTTCCGAGGAGACAACTGGAGGGACTTCCGGTCTTCTTCTCGGAGGAGGAGGTCTCGGGAGTCGATGAGGTCTGGGAGCAGATGCTGGGATTTCGGATGGCACCAATCCTATTGGCTTAGTGGCTGGTATTGTAGGATCGTTGAGTGGTTTCGGACTCCCTCGTGAACATTGCAATCCAATATCGCGCATGATTCTCCTAATGGAGCATCTGTGTGATTGGATGATGCAGTGGAAGGTCTTGTCTGTGATGATGTAAAGGAGGGCTCGGACCTGGTGCGTGATGTAGAAGTAATCACCCCAGTATGTTTGATCTGGACGATGAACGAAGGGACTGTCTTGTTGTGGATATTCTCGGTCATCACCCATGAGGGCAAGGTAAGAGAACCCTCGTAGCACAATGCTGGCAGTGGTTGAGCCCAGGGCATCGTGCCAGACGCCAAAGTTGGTGGTGTCATCATCATTGAAGTAGAGAAGTGGAAGGTGTTGAGCTAGAACCATTGTGGGCCACCAGGCTGCGTGGTTTGGGGGTTCTCCTGGTACAAAAATTGTTTGATTGTTTTGAAAGACTGAATGAGTTGAGGAAGTTTCTGCACGCGATTCGAGCGATATGGCCGGGCTGATTCTTGTCCGAGCAGAAGATGGTATTGAGAGTGGAGGAACGATTGATGATGCAGGGGTAAAAGCCTCGTGCGCTGTTGATGCTTTCCGCGTGAGTGCGGGTCGTCGCGGAGTGGGTGATAAGACCGGGCAAATCCGTGTACCGAGCGGACGATGCGGAAGTGAGGTGGAGGTGGCTGACGGCTGAGTAGGCGCAGGGACGGAACCATGTGCGCTGCGAGGATGTTTCAGAGTGGGTGCAGATCATCGCGCAGTGGGCGATCCGACCGGGCAGAACCTTGTGCCGAGCAGGAGATGATGAGGAAGGCGGAGGAACGATGGATGATTAGGTGGGCGCAGGGGTGGAACCACATGCGCGAAAGTTTCGTCGTGGGCACGGGTCGTCGCGGAGTGGGCGATGCGACCGAGCGGGTCCTTGTGCCGAGCAGGGAGAGGGCCGATGATGGAGGAGGAGTACTGAACAACTGAGTGGGTGCAGGGACAAAACCGCGTGTGCTGATGAAATAGAGGGATAGAATGCAGCAAGGGGAAGGCAGGAGCCAACGCGACAGGAGAAATCTGCTGCCGGCGTGGGTGCAGGCTACTGCGAAGCAGGCAGCTAGCTCGTGCAGATCCTTGTGCTGGCCACAGATGCGGATGATAGCTGATGAAGAGATGGAGACTGATGATGAAAGCGTGGACGCAGGGGCGAGCCGCATGCGCTGCGGAAATGTTCGGCGTGGGCGCAGGTCATCGCGGAATGGGCGATGCGACCGGGCGGATCCTTGTGCCGAGCGGAAAGCGATGCGGAGGCGGAGGAATGATGAGGAAATTGATGGATGAGTAGGCGCAAGGGCGGAACCACGTGCGCTGCGAAATGATGCTGATGGAGAGGAGTGATGTGGAGGCGGAACAGATGATGGGGATGATGGAGAGACGAGGAGCAGACGGAGATGAGGCAGGCGGCTGATGGGACTGAGGAGGTTAGAGTGAGGATGGTAAGGAGGACTGAAGGTTGCAGATGAGGATGATGCGAAGTAGGCTGATGATGATGCTGGAGGAACTCTTCTTGGGGAGCTTCGACCACCTGTCAAGCTCCTCCTCCACACCTGTAAGCGGCTCCTCAACTTTTGGAGCCGCTTCATGAGTTTCAAACATGCCAGCCATCGGGTCTGCGAGGGCAGCTTGCAGAAGGGCGTCGTCCTCAGCACATTGCTGCTCTGGCCCCGGACGGAGCTATCGCGCCGAGGCTGAGGAAGACGCCCCGGTTGTAGATGACACTTGGCTGCTAACAGTGTGTCCAGTGCTTTGCCGCTGCATCCCTGCACTAGCTGCGGCTGCCCTTTCAGCTGCTGCTGCTCGCTGCTCCTCGATCCTGGCGTAGTACAGCCGCAACTGCTCCAGGACCTTTGCGTGAAGCGCGGCTGCGTTGGGGATGCCCATGAGCTTGTGCGTGTGCTTGTGAAAGCGTGGGTCAGCTGCGGTGGCGAGGATATGCCGCTCACTCAAAAGGCGCGCGTACTTCTCGAGCTTCTGCAGGGCCGCTTCAAGCCCGGGCTTGATCACCAACAGCAGCGTCTCCTTTGCGTCCAGCCGGCCCGCCGCTAGTTGAAACCTAATATTCCAAAACCATTGTTTTCCCCTCTGACCATTTGTGACTCGTGTTATGGGTTGTGAATGTTGACCACCCATATTGGAATTCTTTGGTCATGGTCAGTGACATATGCCTAGTTTGGTTGTTCAGTGTGCATAGTAGCCACACCGTGCCACTACTTATTGAAGTTCTTTGTCCTTCCTAGTCGCTACATAGGGTTCCCAAACCATTGTCTCTCCCTCTGACCATTTTTGACTCGTGTTATGAGTTGTCAATTTTAACCACACATAGTGGACTTCCTTTGTCATAGTCAGTGACGTATGCATCCTTTGGTTGGTCACTATGCACGCTAGCCACACCGTGCCACTACTTGTTGAAGGTCTTTGTACTTGCTGGTTGATAACTAGTGTTCCCAACCCATTGTTTCTCCCTCTGACCATTTGTGACTCGTGTTATGAGATTTCAACGTTGACCACACACTCTGAAATTCTTTTGGTCATGGTTAGTGGCATATGCCTACTCTGGTTTGTCACTGTACATGATTGCCTCGCCGTGTCACTACGTATTGAAGTTCTTTGTGCTTTCTAGTTGATAGCTAGTGTTCCCAAAAGAATTGTTACCCCCTCTCACTATCTGTGACTCTTGTTGTGAGTTGTCAATGTTGACCACGTGAAGTGAAATTCTTCGGTCGTGGTCAGTGACATATGCATACTTTGGTTGGTCACTGTGCATGGTAGCCACACTGTTCCACTACATATTGAACTTCTTTGTAATTGCAAGTCAATGACTAGTATTCACAAACCATTGTTTCCCCCTCTGACCGTTTGTGACTCATGTTATGAGTTGTCAAAGTTGACCACACATAGTGACATTCTTTGGTCATGGCCAGTGACAAATGCCTACTTTGTTTGGTCATTGTACATGGTAGCGACACCGTGCCACTACGTATTGAAGGTCCCTATGCTTGCTAGTTGATACTTGGTGTTCCCAAACCATCGTCCCCCCCCCCTCTGACCATTTGTGACTCGTACTTTGAGTTATCAACGTTGACCACACACAGCGGATCTCTTTGGTCTAAGGCAGTACATATGCCTACTTTGGTCGGTCATTGTGCATGGTAGCCACACCGTGCTACTACTTATTGAAGGTCGTTGTCCTTGCTAGTTGAAAACTAATATTACGAAACCATTGTTTCCCCCTCTGACCATTTGTGACTCGTGTTGTGGGTTATGAACATTGACCACCCATATTGAAATTCTTTGGTCATGGTCAGTAACATATGCCTAGTTTGGTTGCTCAGTGTGCATAGTAGCCACACCGTGTCACTACTTATTGAATTTCTTTGTCCTTTCTAGTGGCTACATATGGTTCCCAAACCATTGTCTCTCCCTCAGACCATTTTTGACTCGTGTTATGAGTTTTCAATGTTGACCACACATAGTGGACTTCTTTGGTCATAGTCAGTGACGTATGCATCCTTTGGTTGGTCACTGTGCACGCTAGCCACACCGTGCCACTACTTCTTGAAGGTCTTTGTACTTGCTAGTTGATAACTTGTGTTCCCAACCCATTTGTTCCTCCTCTGACCATTTGTGACTCGTGTTATGAGTTTTCAACGTTGACCACACACTGTGAAATTCTTTTGGTCATGGCTAGTGGCATATGCCTTCTTTGGTTTGTCACTGTACATGGTTGCCACGCTGTGTCACTATGTATTGAAGGTCTTCGTGCTTTCTAGTTGATAGCTAGTGTTCCCAAAGCATTGTTACCCACTCTCACTATCTGTGACTCTTGTTGTGAGTTGTCAACGTTGACCACATGAAGTGAAATTCTTTGGTCATGCTCAGTGACATATGCATGTTTTGGCTGGTCCCTGTGCATGGTAGCCACACTGTGCCATGACATATTGATGGTCTTTGTAATTGCTAGTCGATAACTAGTCTTCGCAAACCATTGTTTCCCCCTCTGACCATTTGTGACTCGTGTTATGAGTTGTCAAAGTTTACCACACATAGTTACATTATTTGGTCATGGTCAGTGACATGCCTTCTTTGGTTGGTCATTGTACATGGTAGCCATACCGTGCCACTTCTTATTGAAGGTCCTTGTTCTTGCTAGTTGATACCTGGTGTTCCCAAACCATCGTTTCCCCCTCTAACCATTTGTGACTCGTATTATGAGTTGTCAACGTTGACCACACACTGCGGATTTCTTTGGTCAAAGGCAGTACATATGCCTACTTTGGTCGGTCATTGTACATGGTAGCCACACCGTACTACTACTTGTTGAAGGTCGTTGTACTTGCTAGTTGAAAAATAATAATCCGAAACCATGGTTTCCCCCTCTAACCATTTGTGACTCGTGGTATGGGTTTCGAACGTTGACCACCCATATTGAACTTCTTTGGTCATGGTCAGTGACATATGCCTAGTTTGGTTGTTTTGTGTGCATAGTAGCCTCACTGTGCCACTACAAATTGAAGTTCTTTGTCCTTTCTAATCGATACATAGGGTTCTCAAACCATTGTCTCTCCCTCTGACCATTTTTGACTGGTGTTATGAGTTGTCAATGTTGACCACACATAGTGGACTTCTTTGGTCATAGTCAGTGACGTATGTATCCTTTGGTTGGTCACTGTGCACGCTCGCCACATCGTGCGACTACTTGTTGAAGGTCTTTGTACTTGCTAGTTAATAACTTGTGTTCCCAACCCATTGTTTCCCCCTCTGACCATTTGTGTCTCTTGTTATGAGTTTTCAACGTTGACCAAACACTGTGAAATTCTTTTGGTAATGGTTAGTGGTGTATGCCTACTTTGGTTTGTCAGAGTACGTGGTTGCCATGCCATGTCACTACTTATTGAAGGTCTTTGTGCTTTCTAGTTAATAGCTTACTGTTCCCAAACCATTGTTACCCCATTTGACTAAGTGTAAATCTTGTTGTGAGTTGTCAACGTTGACCACATGAAGTGATATTCTTTGGTCATGGTCAGTGACATATGCATACTTTGGTTGGTCACTGTGCATGGTAGCCACACTGTGCCACTAAATATTGAAGGTCTTTATACTTGCTAGTCGATAACTATCATTGACAAACCATTGTTTCCCCCTCTGACCATTTGTGACCCGTGTTATGAGTTGTCAAAGTTGACCACACATAGTGACATTCTTTGGTCATGGTGAGTGACATATGCCTAATTTGGTTGGTCATTGTACATGGTAGTTATACCGTGCCACTACTTATTGAAGGTCCTTGTGCTTGCTAGTTGATACCTGGTGTTCCCAAACCATCGTTCCCCCCTCTGACCATTTGTGACTCGTATTATGAGTTGTCAATGTTGACCACACACAGCGGATTTCTTTTGTCAAAGGCAGTACATATGCCTACTTTGATCGGTCATTGTGCATGGTAGCCACACCGTGCTACTAATTAAAGAAGGTCGTTGTCTTTGCTAGTTGAAACCTAATATTCCGAAACCATTGTTTCCCCCTCTGACCATTTGTGACTCGTGTTATGGGTTGTGAACGTTGACCACCCATACTACAATTCTTTGGTCATGGTCAGTGACATATGCCTAGTTTGGTTGTTCGGTGTGCATAGTAGCCACACCGTGCCACTACTTATTGAAGTTCTTTGTTCTTTCTAGTTGCTACATAGGGTTCCCAATCCATTGTTTCTCCCTTTGACCATTTGGGGCTCGTGTTATGAGTTGTCAATGTTTACCACACATAGTGGACTTCTTTGGTCATAGTCAGTGACGTATGCATCCTTTGATTGGTCACTGTGCACGCTAGCCACACCGTGCCACTACTTGTTGAAGGTCTTTGTACTTGCTAGATGATAACTAGTGTTCCCAACCCCTTGTTTCCCCCTATGACCATTTGTGACTCGTGTAATGAGTTTTCAACGTTGACCACACACTGTGAAATTCTTTTGGTCATGGTTAGTGGCATATGCCTACTTTGGTTTGTCAGTGTACATTGCTGCCACGCCGTGTCACTAAGTATTGAAGGTCTTTGTGCTTTCTAGTTGATAAATAGAGTTTCCAAACCATTGTTATCCCCTTTGACTAAGTGTGACTCTTGTTGTGAGTTGTCAACGTTGACCACATAAAGTGAAATTCTTTGGTCATGGTCAGTGACATATGCATACTTTGGTTGGTCACTGTGTATGGTAGCCACACTGTACCACTACACATTGACCGTATTTGTACTTGCTAGTCGATAACTAGTATTCACAAACCACTGTTTCCCCCTCTGACCATTTGTGACTCGTGTTATGAGTTTACAAAGTTGACCACACATTGTGACATTCTTTGGTCATGGTTAGTGACGTGTGCCTACTTTGGTTGGTCATTGTACATGGTAGCCACACCGTGCCACTACTTATTGAAGGTCCTTGTGCTTGCTAGTTGATACCTGGTGTTCCCAAACCATCGTTCCCCCCTCTGACCATTTGTGACTCGTATTATGAGTTGTCAACGTTGACCACACACAGCGGATTTCTTTGGTCAAAGGTAGTACATATGCCTACTTTGGTCGGTCATTGTGCATGGTAGCCACACCGTGCTACTACCTATTGAAGGTCGTTGTACTTGCTAGTTGAAACTAATTATGCAAAACCATTGTTTCCCCCTCTGACCATTTGTGACTCGTGTTATGGGTTGTGAACGTTGACCACCCATATTGAAATTCTTTGGTCATGGTCAGTGACATATGCCTAGTTTGGTTGTTCGGTGTGCATCGTAGCCACACCGTGCCACTACTTATTGAAGTTCTTTTTCCTTTCTATTTGCTACATAGGGTTCCCAATCCATTGTTTCTCCCTCTGACCATTTTTGACTCGTGTTCTGAGTTTTCAATGTTGACTACACATAGTGGACTTCTTTGGTCATAGTCAGTGACGTATGCATCCTTTGGTTGGTCACTGTGCACGCTAGCCACACCGTGCTACTACTTGTTCAAGGTCTTTGTACTTGCTAGTTGAGAACTAGTGTTTCCAACCCATTGTTTTCCCCCTCTGACCATTTGTGACTCATGTTATTAGTTTTCAACGTTGACCACACACTGTGAAATTCTTTTGGTCATGGTCAGTGACATATGCATACTTTGGTTGGTCACTGTGCATGGTAGCCACACTATGCCACTGCATATTGAAGGTCTTTGTACTTGCTAGTCGATAACTAGTATTCACAAACCATTGTTTCCCCCTCTGACCATGTGACCCGTGTTATGGGTTGTGAACGTTGACCACCCATATTGAATTTCTTTGGTCATGGTCAGTGACATATGCCTAGTTTGGTTGTTCGGTGTGCATCGTAGCCACACCGTGCCACTACATATTGAAAGTCTTTGTCCTTTCTAGTCGCTACATAAAGGTTCCCAAACAATTGTCTCTCCCTCTGACCATTTTTGACTCGTGTTATGAGTTGTCAATGTTGACCACACATAGTGGACTTCTTTGGTCATAGTCGGTGACGTATGCATCCTTTGCATCCTTTGTCCAGAGTTGTGCAGGAGTTGTGCCAGGGTTATGCGAGAGTTGTACCAGATTTGTGCCAGAGTTGTGCCAGAGTTGTGCCAGAGTTGTGCCAGAGTTGCGCCATAGTTGTGCCAGAGTTGTGCCAGAGTTGCCAAGAGTTGTGCCAGAGTTGTTCCAGAGTTGTGCCAGAGTCGTGCCAGAGTTGTGCCAGAGTTGTGCCAGAGTTGTGCCAGAGTTGTCCCAGAGTTGTGCCAGAGTTTTGCCAGATTTGTGCCAGAGTTGTGCCAGAGTTGTGCCAGAGTTATATCAGAGCTGTGCCAGAGTTGTGCCAGAGTTGTGCGAGAGTTGTGCCAGAGGTGTGCCAGAGTTGTGCCAGAGGTGTGCCAGAGTTCTGCCAGAGTTCTGCCAGAGCTGTGCTAGAGTTGTGCCAGAGTTCTGCCAGAGTTGTGCCAGAGTTGTGCCAGAGTTGCGCCAGAGTTGTGCCAGAGTTGTGCCAGAGTTGTACAAGAGTTGTGCCAGAGTTGTGCTAAAATGTGCCAGAGTTGTGCCAGAGTTGTGCCATAGGTGTGCCAGAGTTGTGCCAGATTTGTGCCAGAGCTGTGCCAGAGTTGTGCCAGAGTTGTGCCACAGTTGTGCCAGAGTTGTGCCACAGTTGTGCCTGAGTTGTCCCAAAAGGGTACCAGAGTTGTGCCAGAATTGTGCCAGAGTTTTGCCAGAGTTGTGCCAGAGTTGTGCAAGAGTTTTGCCAGAGTTGTGCCAGAGTCATTCCAGAGTTGTGCCAGAGTTGTGCAAGAGTTCTGCCAGATTTGTGCCAGAGTTGTGCTTGAGTTGTACCATAGTTGTGCCATAGTTGTGCCAGAGTTATGCCAGAGTTGTGCCAAAGTTGTGCCAGAGTTATGCCAGAGTTGTGCCTGAGTTGTGCCGAATTGTACCAGAGTTGTGCCAGAGTTGTTCTAGAGTTGTGCCAGAGTTGTGCCAGAGTTGTGCCAGAGTTGTGCCAGAGTTGTGTCAGAGTTGTGCCAGAGTTGTGCCAGAGTTGTGCCAGAGTTGTGCCAGAGTTGCGCCAGATTTGTGGCAGAGTTGTGCCAGAGTTGTGCCAGAGTTGTGCCAGGGTTCTGCCAGAGTTGTGCCAGAGTTGTGCCAGAGTTGAGCCAGAGTTGTGCCAGAGTCATGCCAGAGTCGTGCCAAAATCGTGCCAGAGTCGTGCCAGAGTTGTGCCAGAGTTGTGCCAGAGTTGTGCCAGAGTTGTGCCAGAATTGTGCCAAGGTTGTGCTAGAGTTATGCCAGAGTTGTGCCAAAGTTGTTCCAGAGTTGTGCAAGAAATATGCCAGAGTTGTGCCAGAGTCATTGTATATTTGTGCCAGAGTTGTGCCAGAGCTGTGCCAGAGTTGTGCCAGAGTTGTGCCATAGTTGTGCTAGAGTTGTACCATAGATGTGCCAGAGTTGTGCCAGTGCTGTGCCAGATTTGTGCCAGAGTTGTACCAGAGTTATGCCAGAGTTGTGCCTGAGTTGTGCCGAGTTGTGCCAGAGTTGTGCCAGAGTTGTTCTAGAGTTGTGCCAGAGTCATGCCAGAGTTGTGCCAGAGTTGTAGAAGAATTGTAGCAGAATTATGCCAGAGCTGTGCCAGAGTTGTGGCAGAGTTGTGCCAAAGTTGTGCCCGAGTTGTGCGAGAGTTGTGCCAGAATTGTGCCAGAGTTTTGCCAGAGTCGAGCCAGAGTTGTGCCAGAGTTGTAGAAGAATTGTAGCAGAATTATGCCAGAGCTGTGCCAGAGTTGTGGCAGAGTTGTGCCAAAGTTGTGCCCGAGTTGTGCGAGAGTTGTGCCAGAATTGTGCCAGAGTTTTGCCAGAGTCGAGCCAGAGTTGTGCCAGAGTTGTAGAAGAATTGTAGCAGAATTATGCCAGAGCTGTGCCAGAGTTGTGGCAGAGTTGTGCCAAAGTTGTGCCCGAGTTGTGCGAGAGTTGTGCCAGAATTGTGCCAGAGTTTTGCCAGAGTCGAGCCAGAGTTGTGCCAGAGTTGTAGAAGAATTGTAGCAGAATTATGCCAGAGCTGTGCCAGAGTTGTGGCAGAGTTGTGCCAAAGTTGTGCCCGAGTTGTGCGAGAGTTGTGCCAGAATTGTGCCAGAGTTTTGCCAGAGTCGAGCCAGAGTTGTGCCAGAGTTGTAGAAGAATTGTAGCAGAATTATGCCAGAGCTGTGCCAGAGTTGTGGCAGAGTTGTGCCAAAGTTGTGCCCGAGTTGTGCGAGAGTTGTGCCAGAATTGTGCCAGAGTTTTGCCAGAGTCGAGCCAGAGTTGTGCCAGAGTTGTAGAAGAATTGTAGCAGAATTATGCCAGAGCTGTGCCAGAGTTGTGGCAGAGTTGTGCCAAAGTTGTGCCCGAGTTGTGCGAGAGTTGTGCCAGAATTGTGCCAGAGTTTTGCCAGAGTCGAGCCAGAGTTGTGCCAGAGTTGTAGAAGAATTGTAGCAGAATTATGCCAGAGCTGTGCCAGAGTTGTGGCAGAGTTGTGCCAAAGTTGTGCCCGAGTTGTGCGAGAGTTGTGCCAGAATTGTGCCAGAGTTTTGCCAGAGTCGAGCCAGAGTTGTGCCAGAGTTGTAGAAGAATTGTAGCAGAATTATGCCAGAGCTGTGCCAGAGTTGTGGCAGAGTTGTGCCAAAGTTGTGCCCGAGTTGTGCGAGAGTTGTGCCAGAATTGTGCCAGAGTTTTGCCAGAGTCGAGCCAGAGTTGTGCCAGAGTTGTAGAAGAATTGTAGCAGAATTATGCCAGAGCTGTGCCAGAGTTGTGGCAGAGTTGTGCCAAAGTTGTGCCCGAGTTGTGCGAGAGTTGTGCCAGAATTGTGCCAGAGTTTTGCCAGAGTCGAGCCAGAGTTGTGCCAGAGTTGTAGAAGAATTGTAGCAGAATTATGCCAGAGCTGTGCCAGAGTTGTGGCAGAGTTGTGCCAAAGTTGTGCCCGAGTTGTGCGAGAGTTGTGCCAGAATTGTGCCAGAGTTTTGCCAGAGTCGAGCCAGAGTTGTGCCAGAGTTGTAGAAGAATTGTAGCAGAATTATGCCAGAGCTGTGCCAGAGTTGTGGCAGAGTTGTGCCAAAGTTGTGCCCGAGTTGTGCGAGAGTTGTGCCAGAATTGTGCCAGAGTTTTGCCAGAGTCGAGCCAGAGTTGTGCCAGAGTTGTAGAAGAATTGTAGCAGAATTATGCCAGAGCTGTGCCAGAGTTGTGGCAGAGTTGTGCCAAAGTTGTGCCCGAGTTGTGCGAGAGTTGTGCCAGAATTGTGCCAGAGTTTTGCCAGAGTCGAGCCAGAGTTGTGCCAGAGTTGTAGAAGAATTGTAGCAGAATTATGCCAGAGCTGTGCCAGAGTTGTGGCAGAGTTGTGCCAAAGTTGTGCCCGAGTTGTGCGAGAGTTGTGCCAGAATTGTGCCAGAGTTTTGCCAGAGTCGAGCCAGAGTTGTGCCAGAGTTGTAGAAGAATTGTAGCAGAATTATGCCAGAGCTGTGCCAGAGTTGTGGCAGAGTTGTGCCAAAGTTGTGCCCGAGTTGTGCGAGAGTTGTGCCAGAATTGTGCCAGAGTTTTGCCAGAGTCGAGCCAGAGTTGTGCCAGAGTTGTAGAAGAATTGTAGCAGAATTATGCCAGAGCTGTGCCAGAGTTGTGGCAGAGTTGTGCCAAAGTTGTGCCCGAGTTGTGCGAGAGTTGTGCCAGAATTGTGCCAGAGTTTTGCCAGAGTCGAGCCAGAGTTGTGCCAGAGTTGTAGAAGAATTGTAGCAGAATTATGCCAGAGCTGTGCCAGAGTTGTGGCAGAGTTGTGCCAAAGTTGTGCCCGAGTTGTGCGAGAGTTGTGCCAGAATTGTGCCAGAGTTTTGCCAGAGTCGAGCCAGAGTTGTGCCAGAGTTGTAGAAGAATTGTAGCAGAATTATGCCAGAGCTGTGCCAGAGTTGTGGCAGAGTTGTGCCAAAGTTGTGCCCGAGTTGTGCGAGAGTTGTGCCAGAATTGTGCCAGAGTTTTGCCAGAGTCGAGCCAGAGTTGTGCCAGAGTTGTAGAAGAATTGTAGCAGAATTATGCCAGAGCTGTGCCAGAGTTGTGGCAGAGTTGTGCCAAAGTTGTGCCCGAGTTGTGCGAGAGTTGTGCCAGAATTGTGCCAGAGTTTTGCCAGAGTCGAGCCAGAGTTGTGCCAGAGTTGTAGAAGAATTGTAGCAGAATTATGCCAGAGCTGTGCCAGAGTTGTGGCAGAGTTGTGCCAAAGTTGTGCCCGAGTTGTGCGAGAGTTGTGCCAGAATTGTGCCAGAGTTTTGCCAGAGTCGAGCCAGAGTTGTGCCAGAGTTGTAGAAGAATTGTAGCAGAATTATGCCAGAGCTGTGCCAGAGTTGTGGCAGAGTTGTGCCAAAGTTGTGCCCGAGTTGTGCGAGAGTTGTGCCAGAATTGTGCCAGAGTTTTGCCAGAGTCGAGCCAGAGTTGTGCCAGAGTTGTAGAAGAATTGTAGCAGAATTATGCCAGAGCTGTGCCAGAGTTGTGGCAGAGTTGTGCCAAAGTTGTGCCCGAGTTGTGCGAGAGTTGTGCCAGAATTGTGCCAGAGTTTTGCCAGAGTCGAGCCAGAGTTGTGCCAGAGTTGTAGAAGAATTGTAGCAGAATTATGCCAGAGCTGTGCCAGAGTTGTGGCAGAGTTGTGCCAAAGTTGTGCCCGAGTTGTGCGAGAGTTGTGCCAGAATTGTGCCAGAGTTTTGCCAGAGTCGAGCCAGAGTTGTGCCAGAGTTGTAGAAGAATTGTAGCAGAATTATGCCAGAGCTGTGCCAGAGTTGTGGCAGAGTTGTGCCAAAGTTGTGCCCGAGTTGTGCGAGAGTTGTGCCAGAATTGTGCCAGAGTTTTGCCAGAGTCGAGCCAGAGTTGTGCCAGAGTTGTAGAAGAATTGTAGCAGAATTATGCCAGAGCTGTGCCAGAGTTGTGGCAGAGTTGTGCCAAAGTTGTGCCCGAGTTGTGCGAGAGTTGTGCCAGAATTGTGCCAGAGTTTTGCCAGAGTCGAGCCAGAGTTGTGCCAGAGTTGTAGAAGAATTGTAGCAGAATTATGCCAGAGCTGTGCCAGAGTTGTGGCAGAGTTGTGCCAAAGTTGTGCCCGAGTTGTGCGAGAGTTGTGCCAGAATTGTGCCAGAGTTTTGCCAGAGTCGAGCCAGAGTTGTGCCAGAGTTGTAGAAGAATTGTAGCAGAATTATGCCAGAGCTGTGCCAGAGTTGTGGCAGAGTTGTGCCAAAGTTGTGCCCGAGTTGTGCGAGAGTTGTGCCAGAATTGTGCCAGAGTTTTGCCAGAGTCGAGCCAGAGTTGTGCCAGAGTTGTAGAAGAATTGTAGCAGAATTATGCCAGAGCTGTGCCAGAGTTGTGGCAGAGTTGTGCCAGAGTTGTGCCCGAGCTGTGCCAGAGTTGTGCCAGAGTTGCCAAGAGTTGTGCCTGAGTTGTGCCAGAGTTGTGCCAGAGTTGTGCCAGAGTTGTCCCAGAGTTGTGCCAGAGTTTTGCCAGAGTTGTCCCAGAGTTGTACCAGAGTTGTGCCATAGTTGTGCCAGAATTGTGCCAGAGTTGTGCCTGAGTTGTGCCAGAGTTGTGCCAGAGTTGTACCAGAGTTGTGCCAGAGTTGTGCAAGAGTTGTGCCAGAGTAATATCAGAGTTGTGCCAGACTTGTGCCAGAGTTGTGCCCAAGTTGTGCCAGAGTTGTGCCAGAGTTTTGCCAGAGTCGTGCCAGAGTTTCCCAGAGTCGTGCCAGAGTTCTGCCAGAGTCATGCCAGAGTTGTGCCAGAATTGTGCCAGATTTGTGCCAGAGTTGTGCCCGAGGTGTGCCAGAGTTGTGCCAGAGTTGTGCCAGA
>SZWC01001617.1:34461-47637 GCA_023375785.1 Penium margaritaceum | reverse complement strand
TGTGCCAGAGTTGTGCCAGAGTTGTGCCAGAGTTGTGCCAGAGTTGTGCCAGAGTTGTGCCAGAGTTGTGCCAGAGTTGTGCCAGAGTTGTGCAAGAGTTGTGCCAGAGTTGTGCAAGAGTTGTGCCAGAGTTGCACCAGAGTTGTGCCAGAGTTGTGCCAGAGTCGTGCCAGAGTTGGGCCAGAGTTGTGCCAGAGTCGTGCCAGAGTCGTGCCAGAGTCGTGCGAGAGTTGTGGCCGAGTTGTGCCAGAGTTGTGCTAGAGTTGTGCCAGAGTTGTGTCAGAGTTGTGCCAGAGTTGTGCCAGATTTGTACCAAAGTTGTGCCACAGTTGTGCCAGAGTTGTCCTAGAATTGTACCAGAGTTGTGCCAGAGTTGTGCCAAAGTTGTGTCAGAGTTGTGCAAGAGTTATGCCAGAGTTGTGCCAGTCATTCCAGATTTGTGCCAGAGTTGTGCCAGAGTTGTGCCAGAGTCGTGCCAGAGTTGTTCCAGAGTTGTGCCAGAGTTGTGCCAGAGTTGTGCTAGAGTTGTGCCAGAGTTGTACCATAGTTGAGCGAGAGTTGTGCCTGAGTTGTGCCAGAGTTGTGCCAGATTTGTGCCAGAGCTGTGCCATAGTTGTGCCAGAGTTGTGCCAGATTTGTGCAAGAGTTTTGCCAGAGTTGTGCAAGAGTTGTGCCAGAGTTGTGCCAGAAATGTACCAGAGATGTGCCAGAGTCGTGCTAGAGTTGTGCCAGATTTGTGCCAGAGTTGTGCCCGATTTGTCCCAGAGTTGTGCCAGAGTTGGGCCAGAGTTGTGCCAGAGTTGTGCCAGAGTTATGCCAGAGTTGTGCCAGAGTTGGGCCAGATTTGTGCCAGAGTTGCGCCAGAGTTGTGCCAGAGTTGTGCCAGAGTTGTGTCAGAGTTGTGCCAGAGTTGTGCCAGAGATGTGCCAGAATTGTGTCAGAGTTGTGCCAGAGTTGAGGCAGAGTTGTGCCAGAGTTGTGCCAGAGATGTGCCAGAATTGTGTCAGAGTTGTGCCAGAGTTGAGGCAGAGTTGTGCCAGAGTTGTGCCAGAGATGTGCCAGAATTGTGTCAGAGTTGTGCCAGAGTTGAGGCAGAGTTGTGCCAGAGTTGTGCCAGAGATGTGCCAGAATTGTGTCAGAGTTGTGCCAGAGTTGAGGCAGAGTTGTGCCAGAGTTGTGCCAGAGATGTGCCAGAATTGTGTCAGAGTTGTGCCAGAGTTGAGGCAGAGTTGTGCCAGAGTTGTGCCAGAGATGTGCCAGAATTGTGTCAGAGTTGTGCCAGAGTTGAGGCAGAGTTGTGCCAGAGTTGTGCCAGAGATGTGCCAGAATTGTGTCAGAGTTGTGCCAGAGTTGAGGCAGAGTTGTGCCAGAGTTGTGCCAGAGATGTGCCAGAATTGTGTCAGAGTTGTGCCAGAGTTGAGGCAGAGTTGTGCCAGAGTTGTGCCAGAGTGGTGCCAGAGTTGTGCCAGAGTTGTGCCCGAGTTGTGCCAGAGTTGTGCCAGAGTTGTCCTATAGTTGTGCAAGAGTTGTGCCAGGGTTATGCGAGAGTTGTGCCAGAGTTGCGCCAGAGTTGTGCCCGATTTGTGCGAGAGTTGTCCCATAGTTGTGCCAGAGTTGTGCCAGAGTTGTGCAAGAGTTGAGCCAGAGTTGTGCCCGAGTTGTACCAGAGGTGTGCCAGAGTCATGCGAGTGTTGTGCCAGATTTGTGCCAGAGTTGTGCCAGATTTGTCCCAGAGTTGTACCAGAGTTGTGCCAGAGTTGTGCAATAGTTGTGCCAGAGTTGTGCCAGAGTTCTGCCCGAGTTATGCCAGAGTTGTGCCAGAGTTGTGCCAGTGTTGTGCCACAGTTGGGCCAGAGTTGTGCCAGAGTTGTGCCAGAGTTGTACCGAGTTGTGCCAGAGTTGTGCTATAGTTGTGCCAGATTCGTGCCAGACTTGTGCCAGAGTCGTGCCAGAGTTCTGCCAGAGGCGTGCCAGAGTTGTGCCAGAGTTGTGCCAGAGTTGTGCCGGAGTCGTGCCAGAGTCGTGCCAGAGTCGTGCCAGAGTTGTGCCAGAGTTGTGCAAGAGTTGTGCCAGAGTTGTGCCAGAGTTGTGCCACAGTTGTGCCAGAGTTGTGCAAGAGTTGTGCCAAATTGTGCCAACGTTGTGCTAGAGGTGTACCAGAGTGTTGGAAATCATCGACTCCGACAAGAGTTATTCCCACTTTCTCAATAACGGCTCATGTCCGAGACCGAACCACCTTGACCTAACGGCCCTCGGTCAGACTAACCGTTGAGTCCAACATGTCAAGTCATTCCCTAATAACGTGACATCTGTCACCCGCGTCCGGCTAGCGGAAAGAAGCCGTTGCTCTGCTCATTTTTCCTGTTCTTTCCTTTTATGCCGAGGATGTTCATTCCCTCAAGTAAACCAGAACAGTTCTTCCCATCCTGTTCCCCTTTGGTTCCACGGCTTCGCCGCCGTGTCTTCGCTCTGCTTGCTCCTCGCATTCCCTGCCATCGCCAGCCTCTCTTAGCTCTTCGCTCCGTCACTCTCGCTCCTTTGCTCAGCTCTACTACTCTGGCAACCATCACTCATCTCGCCAGCACTCTCTCACATCAACTTGTCTACCTCTACTACCTCACGTCTCAGCCTCTATCAACCTCGGCGACTAACTTCTCGGACCGCTCTAGCTTACGTCACTCTGCTGACGTACACTTGCATGTCCTGACGCTTCTGCCTGCTTCTGCTGTTGCTGTCCTCGTGTCTACATTCTTCTGACACGGTATCAGAGCATCAGGCAACATCACCTGGTGCCCCGTGACTGCATCATCGCTCTTCCGTCATCCTCCCCCCATCGCTTCTGCCGCCGCTACCGTCACCCCGCACCTCGCCGCTTCGCCAGCAGCTGACATTAGCGGCTCTGCCTGACAAGTTCCCTACGCTGAAGAAACGCCTCGTCATCCCAAGAACGCCCTGCGCCCATTTCCGCGCCCGTGGCTAACAACCGGTGACTTGTCGCCCACATCAGTCGCAAGCAACTCTTGAGCCACCACCTGCCATCAACTACCGGGAAGCTTCCTGCCATCTGCCATTTACTGCTCCTCATTGCCTCTGCCTCCACAAGCTCCTCATCTTCTCGCCTCTTTCCTCATCAAGCTTCATCTGCTACTTCCTCGTCGTCATCCTCAATCCGCTTGCGTCCATTATCTCGAGCCGCCTTCTCACATCGCCTTCTCGCCTCGTCAGCAGCTGCAGCCAAAACTACCGCCGTCAGGATATCGGACACCACCAGTCTTCCTGCTCCCATTTCCGAGCCAACTGGGGAACAAGCCGTCACTCTCCTGACATCAGCGGATCAGTGCCTCTGCCCGCTGCCTGACTTCCTCTGTTGCAACCAACTTCCTCCAGCTGACAGGATATCGGACACCACCAGTCTTCCTGCTCCCATTTCCGAGCCAACTGGGGAACAAGCCGTCACTCTCCTGAAAGCAAAAGAAGTGGTTGCGTCGCTCTACCTCTCTGCCGTATCGTCTCTCATCTCTCTGTCTGCCTCTACCTTCCTCCATCTGCATCTTCATCCATCCTTATTCTTCGCATCATTCTCATCTGCTGCCATCAGTCCTCCTCGTCCTCTTCGCCTCTGCCACCACAGTCTCATAATGCGCCTTCCTCACCTCATTGTTATCTGCCGTTCTCCAGCTGCTGCATCCACATCATCCGCGACGCCTTCGCATCAATCATCCTCATCAGCATCGCTTCACAGTGCACGTGGTTCCGCCCCTGCACCCACTCATTCAATTGTTTCCTCATTCCTTTGCTTCCGCATCACTCTCAGCTTGGCACAAGGATCCGCCCGGTCGCATCGCCCGTTCCACGACGACCTGCGCCCACGCCAAAAACTTCCTTCAGCTCGCCCCCGCGCCCACTCCGTTATCATCATCAGCCTCCGTTTTTTCATCAGCAATTATCAGCATCTGTGACCAGCACAAGGATCTGCACGAGCTAGCTGCCCGCTTTGCAGCAGCCTGCACCCACGCCGGTAGCAGATTTCTCGCGGCGCGTTGGCATCTGCCTTCCCCTTGCCGTATCCTACTCCCCTATTTCAGCAGCGCACGAGGTTTCGCCCCTGCGCCCACTCCATCATCAATCATTTCCTGCCATCAACATCATCCTCTGCTCGGCACAAGGATCCGCCCGGTCGCATCGCTCGAGTCACGACGACCTGCGCCCACACCGAAACTTCACAAGCGCACGCGGTTTTGCCCCTGTGCCCACTCATTCATCTATTGCCTCCTCCGCTTCCGCATCGCTCTCAACTCGGCATAAGGAGCCGCCCGGTCGCATCGCCCGTTCCGCGATGACCCGCGCCCGCGCCGAAAGCCTCCTTCGCGCAAGTGGTTCCATCCCTGTGCCCATTCAACCATTCCTCGTTCCTCTGCTGACTGCTCTCGCCTCTTCCGCTTGACACATAGAACCTCCCTCAGCGCACGCGGCTTCACTCTTGTGTCCATCTGATCACCATTCGTTCTTCAACTCTTCATCATCAGTCAGTCACAGCCTGCTACTCCAGCTATCTCTGCCCCTCTGTCTCATCCAGCATGGCCAACCCTTGGCACGGCTGCTCCACTCTTGAGGAAGATGGAAGCAACATCTACAGTTGGTCACATACTGTGCTGACCGTGACCAGCACCATCTTCATCAATGAGTACCGTGTCTCCGATTTTCTCCTCGGTGCCTACGAGCATCAACGCACGCCCCAGAATCCTCCAGATCTCTATCATGCAACCTTCCTTCTTATCTGGGGACATCTCTTCAACCTCGTGGATATGTCTCTTCCATCATCTACGTACCAATGGACGCAATGGACCAGAACTCTGGTTCAGCTTGCAGCAAGAAGCATGGAAACAGTGGTGGATCACTCTCTCCTGCCGAGACAATCCTGTTACTCCACCTCTACCCAAAGACCCCACTGCCAGACCCTACCTCAAAATTGATCTGGTAGCACCAAAAGAAGAGGAAGAGGTAGAGGAAACAGTGGAAGAAGAGTCTCTAGCACCTGCCCCTATTCCTGCTATAGTGGGACAAGGACAAGCTGCTGAAATCATCTACAAAGAAGAAAGCAACATCCAGGAGTGGCAAACACAAATCTACAATCTTCTCTACCCAGAGCTCATTGGTGGATTTGCAACTACAAATGCCCTCCTTGGAAGACTCAAGTATCTCAACAAGCGCTGCTCCCCAGCTGTTATGACCAAAATGCAGGACAGCATTGACTACGGTCTCCGTGTCTGGCTGCGACGCTTCATGACCAGAGATCTACACTACCTGGTGGCAGCTCATCCGAATGATCTGCATGCCATGTGGAAGGGTCTTCTTGAACGCTGCAATGGTCAACTTCCAGGAGACTGGGAAAGGTACTGCCATTAACTCTTGTCGGACTCAGGGGGTCTGTTGGAAATCATCGACTCCGACAAGAGTTATTCCCACTTTCTCAATAACGGCTCAGGTCCGAGACCGAACCACCTTGACCTAACGGCCCTCGGTCAGACTGACCGTTGAGTCCAACATGTCAAGTCATCCCCAAATAACGTGACATCTGTCACCCGCGTCCGGCTAGCGGAAAGAAGCCGTTACTCTGCTCATTTGTCCTGTTCTGTCCTTTTATGCCGAGGATGTTCATTCCCTCAAGTCAACCAGAACAGTTCTTCCCATCCTGTTCCCCTTTGATTCCGCGACTTCGCCGCCGTGTCTTCGCTCTGCTCGCTCCTCGCATTCCCTGCCATCGCCAGCCTCTCTCAGCTCTTCGCTCCGTCACTCTCGCTCCTTTGCTCAACTCTACTACTCTGGCAACCATCACTCATCTCACCAGCACTCTCTCACATCAACTTGTCTACCTCTACTACCTTACGTCTCAGCCTCTATCAACCTCGGCGACTAACTCCTCGGACCGCTCTAGCTTACGTCACTCTCCTGACATACACTTGCATGTCCTGACGCTTCTGCCTGCTTCTGCTGTTGCTGTCCTCGTATCTACATTCTTCTGACACAGAGTTGTGCCAGAGTTGTGCCAGAGTTTTGCCAGAGTTGTGCCAGAGTTGTGCCAGAGTTCTGCCAGAGTTGTGCCAGAGTTGTGCCATAGTTGTGCCAGGGTTGTCCCAGAATTGTAATAGAATTGTGCCATAGTTGTGCCAAAGTTGTGCCAGAGTTGTGCAAGAGTTATGCCAGAGTTGTCCCAGAGTCATTCCAGATTTGTGCCAGAGTTCTGCCAGAGTTGTGCCAGAGTTGTGCCAGGATTGTGATAGAATTGTGCCATAGTTGTGCCAAAGTTGTGCCAGAGTTGTGCAAGAGTTATGCCAGAGTTGTCCCAGAGTCATTCCAGATTTGTGCCAGAGTTCTGCCAGAGTTGTGCCAGAGTTGTGCTAAAGTTGCGCCAGAGTTGTGCCAGAGTTCTGCCAGAGTTGTGCCAGAGTTGTGCCATAGTTGTGCCAGAGTTGTCCCAGAATTGTAATATAATTGTGCCATAGTTGTGCCAAAGTTGTGCCAGAGTTGTGCAAGAGTTATGCCAGAGTTGTCCCAGAGTCATTCCAGATTTGTGCCAGAGTTCTGCCAGAGTTGTGCCAGAGTTGTGCTAAAGTTGCGCCAGAGTTGTGCCAGAGTTGTGCCAGAGTTATGCCAGAGTTGTGCCTGAGTTGTGCCGAGTTGTGCCAGAGTTGTGCCAGAGTTATGCCAGAGTTGTGCCTGAGTTGTGCCGAGTTGTGCCAGAGTTGTGCCAGAGTTATGCCAGAGTTGTGCCTGAGTTGTGCCGAGTTGTGCCAGAGTTGTGCCAGAGTTATGCCAGAGTTGTGCCTGAGTTGTGCCGAGTTGTGCCAGAGTTGTGCCAGAGTTATGCCAGAGTTGTGCCTGAGTTGTGCCGAGTTGTGCCAGAGTTGTGCCAGAGTTATGCCAGAGTTGTGCCTGAGTTGTGCCGAGTTGTGCCAGAGTTGTGCCAGAGTTATGCCAGAGTTGTGCCTGAGTTGTGCCGAGTTGTGCCAGAGTTGTGCCAGAGTTATGCCAGAGTTGTGCCTGAGTTGTGCCGAGTTGTGCCAGAGTTGTGCCAGAGTTATGCCAGAGTTGTGCCTGAGTTGTGCCGAGTTGTGCCAGAGTTGTGCCAGAGTTATGCCAGAGTTGTGCCTGAGTTGTGCCGAGTTGTGCCAGAGTTGTGCCAGAGTTATGCCAGAGTTGTGCCTGAGTTGTGCCGAGTTGTGCCAGAGTTGTGCCAGAGTTATGCCAGAGTTGTGCCTGAGTTGTGCCGAGTTGTGCCAGAGTTGTGCCAGAGTTATGCCAGAGTTGTGCCTGAGTTGTGCCGAGTTGTGCCAGAGTTGTGCCAGAGTTATGCCAGAGTTGTGCCTGAGTTGTGCCGAGTTGTGCCAGAGTTGTGCCAGAGTTATGCCAGAGTTGTGCCTGAGTTGTGCCGAGTTGTGCCAGAGTTGTGCCAGAGTTATGCCAGAGTTGTGCCTGAGTTGTGCCGAGTTGTGCCAGAGTTGTGCCAGAGTTATGCCAGAGTTGTGCCTGAGTTGTGCCGAGTTGTGCCAGAGTTGTGCCAGAGTTATGCCAGAGTTGTGCCTGAGTTGTGCCGAGTTGTGCCAGAGTTGTGCCAGAGTTATGCCAGAGTTGTGCCTGAGTTGTGCCGAGTTGTGCCAGAGTTGTGCCAGAGTTATGCCAGAGTTGTGCCTGAGTTGTGCCGAGTTGTGCCAGAGTTGTGCCAGAGTTATGCCAGAGTTGTGCCTGAGTTGTGCCGAGTTGTGCCAGAGTTGTGCCAGAGTTATGCCAGAGTTGTGCCTGAGTTGTGCCGAGTTGTGCCAGAGTTGTGCCAGAGTTATGCCAGAGTTGTGCCTGAGTTGTGCCGAGTTGTGCCAGAGTTGTGCCAGAGTTATGCCAGAGTTGTGCCTGAGTTGTGCCGAGTTGTGCCAGAGTTGTGCCAGAGTTATGCCAGAGTTGTGCCTGAGTTGTGCCGAGTTGTGCCAGAGTTGTGCCAGAGTTATGCCAGAGTTGTGCCTGAGTTGTGCCGAGTTGTGCCAGAGTTGTGCCAGAGTTATGCCAGAGTTGTGCCTGAGTTGTGCCGAGTTGTGCCAGAGTTGTGCCAGAGTTATGCCAGAGTTGTGCCTGAGTTGTGCCGAGTTGTGCCAGAGTTGTGCCAGAGTTATGCCAGAGTTGTGCCTGAGTTGTGCCGAGTTGTGCCAGAGTTGTGCCAGAGTTATGCCAGAGTTGTGCCTGAGTTGTGCCGAGTTGTGCCAGAGTTGTGCCAGAGTTATGCCAGAGTTGTGCCTGAGTTGTGCCGAGTTGTGCCAGAGTTGTGCCAGAGTTATGCCAGAGTTGTGCCTGAGTTGTGCCGAGTTGTGCCAGAGTTGTGCCAGAGTTATGCCAGAGTTGTGCCTGAGTTGTGCCGAGTTGTGCCAGAGTTGTGCCAGAGTTATGCCAGAGTTGTGCCTGAGTTGTGCCGAGTTGTGCCAGAGTTGTGCCAGAGTTATGCCAGAGTTGTGCCTGAGTTGTGCCGAGTTGTGCCAGAGTTGTGCCAGAGTTATGCCAGAGTTGTGCCTGAGTTGTGCCGAGTTGTGCCAGAGTTGTGCCAGAGTTATGCCAGAGTTGTGCCTGAGTTGTGCCGAGTTGTGCCAGAGTTGTGCCAGAGTTATGCCAGAGTTGTGCCTGAGTTGTGCCGAGTTGTGCCAGAGTTGTGCCAGAGTTATGCCAGAGTTGTGCCTGAGTTGTGCCGAGTTGTGCCAGAGTTGTGCCAGAGTTATGCCAGAGTTGTGCCTGAGTTGTGCCGAGTTGTGCCAGAGTTGTGCCAGAGTTATGCCAGAGTTGTGCCTGAGTTGTGCCGAGTTGTGCCAGAGTTGTGCCAGAGTTATGCCAGAGTTGTGCCTGAGTTGTGCCGAGTTGTGCCAGAGTTGTGCCAGAGTTATGCCAGAGTTGTGCCTGAGTTGTGCCGAGTTGTGCCAGAGTTGTGCCAGAGTTATGCCAGAGTTGTGCCTGAGTTGTGCCGAGTTGTGCCAGAGTTGTGCCAGAGTTATGCCAGAGTTGTGCCTGAGTTGTGCCGAGTTGTGCCAGAGTTGTGCCAGAGTTATGCCAGAGTTGTGCCTGAGTTGTGCCGAGTTGTGCCAGAGTTGTGCCAGAGTTATGCCAGAGTTGTGCCTGAGTTGTGCCGAGTTGTGCCAGAGTTGTGCCAGAGTTATGCCAGAGTTGTGCCTGAGTTGTGCCGAGTTGTGCCAGAGTTGTGCCAGAGTTATGCCAGAGTTGTGCCTGAGTTGTGCCGAGTTGTGCCAGAGTTGTGCCAGAGTTATGCCAGAGTTGTGCCTGAGTTGTGCCGAGTTGTGCCAGAGTTGTGCCAGAGTTATGCCAGAGTTGTGCCTGAGTTGTGCCGAGTTGTGCCAGAGTTGTGCCAGAGTTATGCCAGAGTTGTGCCTGAGTTGTGCCGAGTTGTGCCAGAGTTGTGCCAGAGTTATGCCAGAGTTGTGCCTGAGTTGTGCCGAGTTGTGCCAGAGTTGTGCCAGAGTTATGCCAGAGTTGTGCCTGAGTTGTGCCGAGTTGTGCCAGAGTTGTGCCAGAGTTATGCCAGAGTTGTGCCTGAGTTGTGCCGAGTTGTGCCAGAGTTGTGCCAGAGTTATGCCAGAGTTGTGCCTGAGTTGTGCCGAGTTGTGCCAGAGTTGTGCCAGAGTTATGCCAGAGTTGTGCCTGAGTTGTGCCGAGTTGTGCCAGAGTTGTGCCAGAGTTATGCCAGAGTTGTGCCTGAGTTGTGCCGAGTTGTGCCAGAGTTGTGCCAGAGTTATGCCAGAGTTGTGCCTGAGTTGTGCCGAGTTGTGCCAGAGTTGTGCCAGAGTTATGCCAGAGTTGTGCCTGAGTTGTGCCGAGTTGTGCCAGAGTTGTGCCAGAGTTATGCCAGAGTTGTGCCTGAGTTGTGCCGAGTTGTGCCAGAGTTGTGCCAGAGTTATGCCAGAGTTGTGCCTGAGTTGTGCCGAGTTGTGCCAGAGTTGTGCCAGAGTTATGCCAGAGTTGTGCCTGAGTTGTGCCGAGTTGTGCCAGAGTTGTGCCAGAGTTATGCCAGAGTTGTGCCTGAGTTGTGCCGAGTTGTGCCAGAGTTGTGCCAGAGTTATGCCAGAGTTGTGCCTGAGTTGTGCCGAGTTGTGCCAGAGTTGTGCCAGAGTTATGCCAGAGTTGTGCCTGAGTTGTGCCGAGTTGTGCCAGAGTTGTGCCAGAGTTATGCCAGAGTTGTGCCTGAGTTGTGCCGAGTTGTGCCAGAGTTGTGCCAGAGTTATGCCAGAGTTGTGCCTGAGTTGTGCCGAGTTGTGCCAGAGTTGTGCCAGAGTTATGCCAGAGTTGTGCCTGAGTTGTGCCGAGTTGTGCCAGAGTTGTGCCAGAGTTATGCCAGAGTTGTGCCTGAGTTGTGCCGAGTTGTGCCAGAGTTGTGCCAGAGTTATGCCAGAGTTGTGCCTGAGTTGTGCCGAGTTGTGCCAGAGTTGTGCCAGAGTTATGCCAGAGTTGTGCCTGAGTTGTGCCGAGTTGTGCCAGAGTTGTGCCAGAGTTATGCCAGAGTTGTGCCTGAGTTGTGCCGAGTTGTGCCAGAGTTGTGCCAGAGTTGTGCCAAAATGTGCCATAGTTGTACCAGAGGTTTGCCAGAGTTGTGCCACAGTTGTGCCAGAGTTGTGCCAGAGTTTTGCCAAAGTTGTGCCAGAGTTGTGCCACAGTTGTGCCATAGTTGTGCCACAGTTGTGCCAGAGTTGTCCCAGAACTGTACCATAGTTGTGCCAGAGTTTTGCAAAGTTGTGCCAGAGTCATTCCAGAGTTGTGCCAGAGTTGTGCCAGAATTCTGCCAGAGTTGTGCCAGAGTTCTGCCAGAGTTGTGCCAGAGTTATGCCAGAGTCGTGCCTGAGTTGTGCCGAGTTGTACCAGAGGTGTGCCAGAGTTGTTCTAGAGTTGTGCCAGAGTCGTGCCAGAGTTGTGCCAGAGTTGTGCCAGAGTTGTGCCAGAGTTGTGCCAGAGTTGTGCCAGAGTTGTGCCATAGTTGTGCCAGAGTTGTGCCAGAGTTTTGCCAGAGTTGTGCCAGAGTTGTCCCAGAGTTGTGCCATAGTTGTGCCAGAGTTGTGCCAGAGTTTCTAAGACTTGTGCCAGAGTTGTGCCAGAGTTGTGTCAGAGTTGTGCCAGAGTTGTGCCAGAATTGTGCCAGAGTTGTCCCAGAGTTGTGCCAGAGTTTTGCCAGAGTAGTGCCAGATTAGTGCCAGAGTTGTGCCAAAGTTGTGCCAGAGTTGTGCCAAAGTTGTGCCAGAGTTGTGCCAGAGTTGTGCCAGAGATGTGCCTGAGTTGTACCAGAGTTGTGCCATAGTTGTGCCAGAGTTGTGCAAGAGTTGTGCCAGGGTTATGCGAGAGTTGTGCCAGAGTTGTGCCACAGTTTAGCCAGAGTTGTGCCATAGTTGTGCCAGAGTTGTGCCAGAGTTGCTAAGAGTTGTGCCAGCGTTGTGCCAGAGTTGTGCCAGAGTTGTGCCAGAGTTGTGCCTGAGTTGTGCCAGAGTTGTGCCAGCGTTGTGCCAGAGTTGTGCCACAGTCGTGCCAGAGTTGTGCCAGACTTGTGTGAGAGTTGTGCCAGAGTTGTCCCAGAGTTGTGCCAGAGTTGTGCCAGAGTTGTGTCAGGGTTTTTCCAGAGTTCTGCCAGAGTTGTGCCAAAGTTGTACCAGAGTTGTGCCAGAGTTGTGCCTGAGTTGTGCCAGAGTTGTGCCAGCGTTGTGCCAGAGTTGTGCCACAGTCGTGCCAGAGTTGTGCCAGACTTGTGTGAGAGTTGTGCCAGAGTTGTCCCAGAGTTGTGCCAGAGTTGTGCCAGAGTTGTGTCAGGGTTTTTCCAGAGTTCTGCCAGAGTTGTGCCAAAGTTGTACCAGAGTTGTGCCAGAGTTGTGCCTGAGTTGTGCCAGAGTTGTGCCAGCGTTGTGCCAGAGTTGTGCCACAGTCGTGCCAGAGTTGTGCCAGACTTGTGTGAGAGTTGTGCCAGAGTTGTCCCAGAGTTGTGCCAGAGTTGTGCCAGAGTTGTGTCAGGGTTTTTCCAGAGTTCTGCCAGAGTTGTGCCAAAGTTGTACCAGAGTTGTGCCAGAGTTGTGCCTGAGTTGTGCCAGAGTTGTGCCAGCGTTGTGCCAGAGTTGTGCCACAGTCGTGCCAGAGTTGTGCCAGACTTGTGTGAGAGTTGTGCCAGAGTTGTCCCAGAGTTGTGCCAGAGTTGTGCCAGAGTTGTGTCAGGGTTTTTCCAGAGTTCTGCCAGAGTTGTGCCAAAGTTGTACCAGAGTTGTGCCAGAGTTGTGCCTGAGTTGTGCCAGAGTTGTGCCAGCGTTGTGCCAGAGTTGTGCCACAGTCGTGCCAGAGTTGTGCCAGACTTGTGTGAGAGTTGTGCCAGAGTTGTCCCAGAGTTGTGCCAGAGTTGTGCCAGAGTTGTGTCAGGGTTTTTCCAGAGTTCTGCCAGAGTTGTGCCAAAGTTGTACCAGAGTTGTGCCAGAGTTGTGCCTGAGTTGTGCCAGAGTTGTGCCAGCGTTGTGCCAGAGTTGTGCCACAGTCGTGCCAGAGTTGTGCCAGACTTGTGTGAGAGTTGTGCCAGAGTTGTCCCAGAGTTGTGCCAGAGTTTTGCGAGAGTTGTGCCAGAGTTGTGCCAGAGTTGTGCCAGAGTTGTGCCAGAGCTGTGCCTGAGTTGTACCAGAGTTGTTCCAGAGTTGTGCCAGAGTTATATCAGAGTTGTGCATGATTTGTGCCAGAGGTGTGCCCGAGTTTTTCCAGAGTTGTTCCAGAGTTGTGCCAGAGTCGTGCCAGAGTTGTGCCAGAGTTGTGCCAAAGTTGTGCCAGAGTTGTGCCAGGCTTGTGCCAGATTTGTGCCAGAGTTGTGCCAGAGTTGTGCCAAAGTTTTGCCAGAGTTGTGCCAGAGTTGTGCCAGAGTTGAGCCAAAATGTGCCATAGTTGTACCAGAGGTGTGTCAGAGTTGTGCCAGAGTTGTGCCAGAGCTGTGCCAGAGTTGTGCCAGAGTTGTGCCAGAGTTGTGCCTGAGTTGTACCAGAGTTTTGCCAGAGTTGTGCCAGAGTTATATCAGAGTTGTGCATTAGTTGTGCCAGAGGTGTGCCCGAGTTGTGCCAGAGTGTTTCCAGAGTTGAGCCAGAGTCGTGCCAGAGTCATGCCAGAGTCGTGCCAGAGTTGTGCCAA
>SZWC01001617.1:4367-16716 GCA_023375785.1 Penium margaritaceum | reverse complement strand
TTGTGCCACAGTTGTGCCAGAGTTGTCCCAGAACTGTACTATAGTTGTGCCAGAGTTGTGCCATAGTTGTGTCAGACTTGTGAAAGATTTTTGCCAGAGTTGTGCCAGAGTTGTGCCAGAATTGAGCCAGAGTTGTGCCAGAGTTGTGCCAGAGTTGTGCCAGAGTTGTGCTTGAGTTGTACCATAGTTGTGCCAGAGTTGTGCCAGAGTTGTGCCAGAGTTGTGCCAGAGTTATGCCATAGTTGTACCTGAGTTGTGCCGAGCTGTACCAGAGTTGTGCAAGAGTTGTTCTAGAGTTGTGCCAGAGTCGTGCCAGAGTTGTGCCAGAGTTGTGCGAGAGTTGTGCCAGAGTTGTGCCAGAGTTCTGCCAGAGTTGTGCTAGAGTTGTGCCAGAGTTCTGCCAGAGTTGTGCCAGAGTTGTGCCAGAGTTGTGCCAGAGTTGTGCCAGAGTTGTGCTAGAGTTGTACCAGAGTTGTTCCAGAGTTGTACCAAAGTTGTGCCAGAGTTGTGCAAGAGTTATGCCAGAGTTGTGCCAGAGTTCTGCCCGAGTTGTGCCAGAGTTCTGCCCGAGTTGTGCCAGAGTTCTGCCCGAGTTGTGCCAGAGTTCTGCCCGAGTTGTGCCAGAGTTCTGCCCGAGTTGTGCCAGAGTTCTGCCCGAGTTGTGCCAGAGTTCTGCCCGAGTTGTGCCAGAGTTCTGCCCGAGTTGTGCCAGAGTTCTGCCCGAGTTGTGCCAGAGTTCTGCCCGAGTTGTGCCAGAGTTCTGCCCGAGTTGTGCCAGAGTTCTGCCCGAGTTGTGCCAGAGTTCTGCCCGAGTTGTGCCAGAGTTCTGCCCGAGTTGTGCCAGAGTTCTGCCCGAGTTGTGCCAGAGTTCTGCCCGAGTTGTGCCAGAGTTCTGCCCGAGTTGTGCCAGAGTTCTGCCCGAGTTGTGCCAGAGTTCTGCCCGAGTTGTGCCAGAGTTCTGCCCGAGTTGTGCCAGAGTTCTGCCCGAGTTGTGCCAGAGTTCTGCCCGAGTTGTGCCAGAGTTCTGCCCGAGTTGTGCCAGAGTTCTGCCCGAGTTGTGCCAGAGTTCTGCCCGAGTTGTGCCAGAGTTCTGCCCGAGTTGTGCCAGAGTTCTGCCCGAGTTGTGCCAGAGTTCTGCCCGAGTTGTGCCAGAGTTCTGCCCGAGTTGTGCCAGAGTTCTGCCCGAGTTGTGCCAGAGTTCTGCCCGAGTTGTGCCAGAGTTCTGCCCGAGTTGTGCCAGAGTTCTGCCCGAGTTGTGCCAGAGTTCTGCCCGAGTTGTGCCAGAGTTCTGCCCGAGTTGTGCCAGAGTTCTGCCCGAGTTGTGCCAGAGTTCTGCCCGAGTTGTGCCAGAGTTCTGCCCGAGTTGTGCCAGAGTTCTGCCCGAGTTGTGCCAGAGTTCTGCCCGAGTTGTGCCAGAGTTCTGCCCGAGTTGTGCCAGAGTTCTGCCCGAGTTGTGCCAGAGTTCTGCCCGAGTTGTGCCAGAGTTCTGCCCGAGTTGTGCCAGAGTTCTGCCCGAGTTGTGCCAGAGTTCTGCCCGAGTTGTGCCAGAGTTCTGCCCGAGTTGTGCCAGAGTTCTGCCCGAGTTGTGCCAGAGTTCTGCCCGAGTTGTGCCAGAGTTCTGCCCGAGTTGTGCCAGAGTTCTGCCCGAGTTGTGCCAGAGTTCTGCCCGAGTTGTGCCAGAGTTCTGCCCGAGTTGTGCCAGAGTTCTGCCCGAGTTGTGCCAGAGTTCTGCCCGAGTTGTGCCAGAGTTCTGCCCGAGTTGTGCCAGAGTTCTGCCCGAGTTGTGCCAGAGTTCTGCCCGAGTTGTGCCAGAGTTCTGCCCGAGTTGTGCCAGAGTTCTGCCCGAGTTGTGCCAGAGTTCTGCCCGAGTTGTGCCAGAGTTCTGCCCGAGTTGTGCCAGAGTTCTGCCCGAGTTGTGCCAGAGTTCTGCCCGAGTTGTGCCAGAGTTCTGCCCGAGTTGTGCCAGAGTTCTGCCCGAGTTGTGCCAGAGTTCTGCCCGAGTTGTGCCAGAGTTCTGCCCGAGTTGTGCCAGAGTTCTGCCCGAGTTGTGCCAGAGTTCTGCCCGAGTTGTGCCAGAGTTCTGCCCGAGTTGTGCCAGAGTTCTGCCCGAGTTGTGCCAGAGTTCTGCCCGAGTTGTGCCAGAGTTCTGCCCGAGTTGTGCCAGAGTTCTGCCCGAGTTGTGCCAGAGTTCTGCCCGAGTTGTGCCAGAGTTCTGCCCGAGTTGTGCCAGAGTTCTGCCCGAGTTGTGCCAGAGTTCTGCCCGAGTTGTGCCAGAGTTCTGCCCGAGTTGTGCCAGAGTTCTGCCCGAGTTGTGCCAGAGTTCTGCCCGAGTTGTGCCAGAGTTCTGCCCGAGTTGTGCCAGAGTTCTGCCCGAGTTGTGCCAGAGTTCTGCCCGAGTTGTGCCAGAGTTCTGCCCGAGTTGTGCCAGAGTTCTGCCCGAGTTGTGCCAGAGTTCTGCCCGAGTTGTGCCAGAGTTCTGCCCGAGTTGTGCCAGAGTTCTGCCCGAGTTGTGCCAGAGTTCTGCCCGAGTTGTGCCAGAGTTCTGCCCGAGTTGTGCCAGAGTTCTGCCCGAGTTGTGCCAGAGTTCTGCCCGAGTTGTGCCAGAGTTCTGCCCGAGTTGTGCCAGAGTTCTGCCCGAGTTGTGCCAGAGTTCTGCCCGAGTTGTGCCAGAGTTCTGCCCGAGTTGTGCCAGAGTTCTGCCCGAGTTGTGCCAGAGTTCTGCCCGAGTTGTGCCAGAGTTCTGCCCGAGTTGTGCCAGAGTTCTGCCCGAGTTGTGCCAGAGTTCTGCCCGAGTTGTGCCAGAGTTCTGCCCGAGTTGTGCCAGAGTTCTGCCCGAGTTGTGCCAGAGTTCTGCCCGAGTTGTGCCAGAGTTCTGCCCGAGTTGTGCCAGAGTTCTGCCCGAGTTGTGCCAGAGTTCTGCCCGAGTTGTGCCAGAGTTCTGCCCGAGTTGTGCCAGAGTTCTGCCCGAGTTGTGCCAGAGTTCTGCCCGAGTTGTGCCAGAGTTCTGCCCGAGTTGTGCCAGAGTTCTGCCCGAGTTGTGCCAGAGTTCTGCCCGAGTTGTGCCAGAGTTCTGCCCGAGTTGTGCCAGAGTTCTGCCCGAGTTGTGCCAGAGTTCTGCCCGAGTTGTGCCAGAGTTCTGCCCGAGTTGTGCCAGAGTTCTGCCCGAGTTGTGCCAGAGTTCTGCCCGAGTTGTGCCAGAGTTCTGCCCGAGTTGTGCCAGAGTTCTGCCCGAGTTGTGCCAGAGTTCTGCCCGAGTTGTGCCAGAGTTCTGCCCGAGTTGTGCCAGAGTTCTGCCCGAGTTGTGCCAGAGTTCTGCCCGAGTTGTGCCAGAGTTCTGCCCGAGTTGTGCCAGAGTTCTGCCCGAGTTGTGCCAGAGTTCTGCCCGAGTTGTGCCAGAGTTCTGCCCGAGTTGTGCCAGAGTTCTGCCCGAGTTGTGCCAGAGTTCTGCCCGAGTTGTGCCAGAGTTCTGCCCGAGTTGTGCCAGAGTTCTGCCCGAGTTGTGCCAGAGTTCTGCCCGAGTTGTGCCAGAGTTCTGCCCGAGTTGTGCCAGAGTTCTGCCCGAGTTGTGCCAGAGTTCTGCCCGAGTTGTGCCAGAGTTCTGCCCGAGTTGTGCCAGAGTTCTGCCCGAGTTGTGCCAGAGTTCTGCCCGAGTTGTGCCAGAGTTCTGCCCGAGTTGTGCCAGAGTTCTGCCCGAGTTGTGCCAGAGTTCTGCCCGAGTTGTGCCAGAGTTCTGCCCGAGTTGTGCCAGAGTTCTGCCCGAGTTGTGCCAGAGTTCTGCCCGAGTTGTGCCAGAGTTCTGCCCGAGTTGTGCCAGAGTTCTGCCCGAGTTGTGCCAGAGTTCTGCCCGAGTTGTGCCAGAGTTCTGCCCGAGTTGTGCCAGAGTTCTGCCCGAGTTGTGCCAGAGTTCTGCCCGAGTTGTGCCAGAGTTCTGCCCGAGTTGTGCCAGAGTTCTGCCCGAGTTGTGCCAGAGTTCTGCCCGAGTTGTGCCAGAGTTCTGCCCGAGTTGTGCCAGAGTTGCGCCAGAGTTGTGCCAGATTGTGCCAGAGTTGTGTCAGAAATATGTGCTCTCTGACTCTGCTTCTTGCCACAAGAGAGCTCCGGACAAATCAAGAAGAGGTCTAGATCACCTCTCGAAGGAGAGGATAAACGGTTGGACCAACGGTTACCACTGGACCGTTACTGACCAAGACGACGAAGATTTGTCCGTGTCCGGCTAGCGAAGAAGCCGTTGCTCCTTTCGCTTCCTAGTTGCCTAGTACATATGGAGGATGTTCATTCCCTCCAAAACTAACCAGAACAGTTCTACTCATCCTGTTCCCCTTTGGTTCCGCGGCTTTGCCGCCGTGTCTTCGCTCTGCTTGCTCCTCGCATTCTTTGTCTTCGCCAGCCCCTCTCAACGCTTCGCTCTGTCACTCTCGCTCCTTCGCTCAGCTCTCATACTCCGCCAACCATCACTCACCTTGCCAGCACTCTCTCTCACATCAACCAGTCTACCTCGGCTACCGCGCGTCTCAGCCCCTATCAGCCTCCGCGACTAACTCCTCGCACCGCTCTCGGTTACGTCACTCTGCTGACGTACTCTTGCTTGTCCTAACGCTTCTGCCTGCTTCTGCTGCTGCTGTTCTCGTGCCTACATTCTTCTGACAAGTTGTGCCAGAGTTGTGCCAGAGTTTTGCTTGAGTTGTACCATAGTTGTGCCAGAGTTGTGCCAAAGTTGTGCCAGAGTTGTGCCAGAGTTGTGCCAGAGTTATGCCAGAGTTGTGCCTGAGTTGTGCCGAGTTGTACCAGAGTTGTGCCAGAGTTGTTGTAGAGTTGTGCGAGAGTCGTGCCAGAGTTGTCCAGAGTTTCGCCAGAGTTGTGCCAGAGTTGTGTCAGAGTTTTGCCAGAGTTGTGCCAGAGTTGTGCCAAAGTTGTGCCAGAGTTGTGCAAGAGTTATGCCAGATTTGTGCCAAAGTCATTCCAGATTTGTGCCAGAGTTGTGCCAGACTTGTGCCACAGTTGTGCCAGAGTTGTGCCAGAGTTGTGCCAGAGTTGTACCATAGTTGTCCCAGAGTTGTGCCAGAATTGTGCCAGAGTTGTGCCAGAGTTATGCCAGAGTTGTGCCTGAGTTGTGCCGAGTTGTGCCAGAGTTGTGCCTGAGTTCTTCTGAAGCTGTGCCAGAGTTGTGCCAGAGTTGTGCCGAGTTGTGCCAGAGTTGTGCCTGAGTTCTTCCGAAGCTGTGCCAGAGTTGTGCCAGAGTTGTTTCAGAGATGTGCCAGAGGTGTGCCAGAGTTGTGCCGAGTTGTGCCAGAGTTGTGCCTGAGTTCTTCCGAAGCTGTGCCAGAGTTGTGCCAGAGTTGTTTCAGAGATGTGCCAGAGGTGTGCCAGAGTTGTGCCGAGTTGTGCCAGAGTTGTGCCTGAGTTCTTCCGAAGCTGTGCCAGAGTTGTGCCAGAGTTGTTTCAGAGATGTGCCAGAGGTGTGCCAGAGTTGTGCCGAGTTGTGCCAGAGTTGTGCCTGAGTTCTTCCGAAGCTGTGCCAGAGTTGTGCCAGAGTTGTTTCAGAGATGTGCCAGAGGTGTGCCAGAGTTGTGCCGAGTTGTGCCAGAGTTGTGCCTGAGTTCTTCCGAAGCTGTGCCAGAGTTGTGCCAGAGTTGTTTCAGAGATGTGCCAGAGGTGTGCCAGAGTTGTGCCGAGTTGTGCCAGAGTTGTGCCTGAGTTCTTCCGAAGCTGTGCCAGAGTTGTGCCAGAGTTGTTTCAGAGATGTGCCAGAGGTGTGCCAGAGTTGTGCCGAGTTGTGCCAGAGTTGTGCCTGAGTTCTTCCGAAGCTGTGCCAGAGTTGTGCCAGAGTTGTTTCAGAGATGTGCCAGAGGTGTGCCAGAGTTGTGCCGAGTTGTGCCAGAGTTGTGCCTGAGTTCTTCCGAAGCTGTGCCAGAGTTGTGCCAGAGTTGTTTCAGAGATGTGCCAGAGGTGTGCCAGAGTTGTGCCGAGTTGTGCCAGAGTTGTGCCTGAGTTCTTCCGAAGCTGTGCCAGAGTTGTGCCAGAGTTGTTTCAGAGATGTGCCAGAGGTGTGCCAGAGTTGTGCCGAGTTGTGCCAGAGTTGTGCCTGAGTTCTTCCGAAGCTGTGCCAGAGTTGTGCCAGAGTTGTTTCAGAGATGTGCCAGAGGTGTGCCAGAGTTGTGCCGAGTTGTGCCAGAGTTGTGCCTGAGTTCTTCCGAAGCTGTGCCAGAGTTGTGCCAGAGTTGTTTCAGAGATGTGCCAGAGGTGTGCCAGAGTTGTGCCGAGTTGTGCCAGAGTTGTGCCTGAGTTCTTCCGAAGCTGTGCCAGAGTTGTGCCAGAGTTGTTTCAGAGATGTGCCAGAGGTGTGCCAGAGTTGTGCCGAGTTGTGCCAGAGTTGTGCCTGAGTTCTTCCGAAGCTGTGCCAGAGTTGTGCCAGAGTTGTTTCAGAGATGTGCCAGAGGTGTGCCAGAGTTGTGCCGAGTTGTGCCAGAGTTGTGCCTGAGTTCTTCCGAAGCTGTGCCAGAGTTGTGCCAGAGTTGTTTCAGAGATGTGCCAGAGGTGTGCCAGAGTTGTGCCGAGTTGTGCCAGAGTTGTGCCTGAGTTCTTCCGAAGCTGTGCCAGAGTTGTGCCAGAGTTGTTTCAGAGATGTGCCAGAGGTGTGCCAGAGTTGTGCCGAGTTGTGCCAGAGTTGTGCCTGAGTTCTTCCGAAGCTGTGCCAGAGTTGTGCCAGAGTTGTTTCAGAGATGTGCCAGAGGTGTGCCAGAGTTGTGCCGAGTTGTGCCAGAGTTGTGCCTGAGTTCTTCCGAAGCTGTGCCAGAGTTGTGCCAGAGTTGTTTCAGAGATGTGCCAGAGGTGTGCCAGAGTTGTGCCGAGTTGTGCCAGAGTTGTGCCTGAGTTCTTCCGAAGCTGTGCCAGAGTTGTGCCAGAGTTGTTTCAGAGATGTGCCAGAGGTGTGCCAGAGTTGTGCCGAGTTGTGCCAGAGTTGTGCCTGAGTTCTTCCGAAGCTGTGCCAGAGTTGTGCCAGAGTTGTTTCAGAGATGTGCCAGAGGTGTGCCAGAGTTGTGCCGAGTTGTGCCAGAGTTGTGCCTGAGTTCTTCCGAAGCTGTGCCAGAGTTGTGCCAGAGTTGTTTCAGAGATGTGCCAGAGGTGTGCCAGAGTTGTGCCGAGTTGTGCCAGAGTTGTGCCTGAGTTCTTCCGAAGCTGTGCCAGAGTTGTGCCAGAGTTGTTTCAGAGATGTGCCAGAGGTGTGCCAGAGTTGTGCCGAGTTGTGCCAGAGTTGTGCCTGAGTTCTTCCGAAGCTGTGCCAGAGTTGTGCCAGAGTTGTTTCAGAGATGTGCCAGAGGTGTGCCAGAGTTGTGCCGAGTTGTGCCAGAGTTGTGCCTGAGTTCTTCCGAAGCTGTGCCAGAGTTGTGCCAGAGTTGTTTCAGAGATGTGCCAGAGGTGTGCCAGAGTTGTGCCGAGTTGTGCCAGAGTTGTGCCTGAGTTCTTCCGAAGCTGTGCCAGAGTTGTGCCAGAGTTGTTTCAGAGATGTGCCAGAGGTGTGCCAGAGTTGTGCCGAGTTGTGCCAGAGTTGTGCCTGAGTTCTTCCGAAGCTGTGCCAGAGTTGTGCCAGAGTTGTTTCAGAGATGTGCCAGAGGTGTGCCAGAGTTGTGCCGAGTTGTGCCAGAGTTGTGCCTGAGTTCTTCCGAAGCTGTGCCAGAGTTGTGCCAGAGTTGTTTCAGAGATGTGCCAGAGGTGTGCCAGAGTTGTGCCGAGTTGTGCCAGAGTTGTGCCTGAGTTCTTCCGAAGCTGTGCCAGAGTTGTGCCAGAGTTGTTTCAGAGATGTGCCAGAGGTGTGCCAGAGTTGTGCCGAGTTGTGCCAGAGTTGTGCCTGAGTTCTTCCGAAGCTGTGCCAGAGTTGTGCCAGAGTTGTTTCAGAGATGTGCCAGAGGTGTGCCAGAGTTGTGCCGAGTTGTGCCAGAGTTGTGCCTGAGTTCTTCCGAAGCTGTGCCAGAGTTGTGCCAGAGTTGTTTCAGAGATGTGCCAGAGGTGTGCCAGAGTTGTGCCGAGTTGTGCCAGAGTTGTGCCTGAGTTCTTCCGAAGCTGTGCCAGAGTTGTGCCAGAGTTGTTTCAGAGATGTGCCAGAGGTGTGCCAGAGTTGTGCCGAGTTGTGCCAGAGTTGTGCCTGAGTTCTTCCGAAGCTGTGCCAGAGTTGTGCCAGAGTTGTTTCAGAGATGTGCCAGAGGTGTGCCAGAGTTGTGCCGAGTTGTGCCAGAGTTGTGCCTGAGTTCTTCCGAAGCTGTGCCAGAGTTGTGCCAGAGTTGTTTCAGAGATGTGCCAGAGGTGTGCCAGAGTTGTGCCGAGTTGTGCCAGAGTTGTGCCTGAGTTCTTCCGAAGCTGTGCCAGAGTTGTGCCAGAGTTGTTTCAGAGATGTGCCAGAGGTGTGCCAGAGTTGTGCCGAGTTGTGCCAGAGTTGTGCCTGAGTTCTTCCGAAGCTGTGCCAGAGTTGTGCCAGAGTTGTTTCAGAGATGTGCCAGAGGTGTGCCAGAGTTGTGCCGAGTTGTGCCAGAGTTGTGCCTGAGTTCTTCCGAAGCTGTGCCAGAGTTGTGCCAGAGTTGTTTCAGAGATGTGCCAGAGGTGTGCCAGAGTTGTGCCGAGTTGTGCCAGAGTTGTGCCTGAGTTCTTCCGAAGCTGTGCCAGAGTTGTGCCAGAGTTGTTTCAGAGATGTGCCAGAGGTGTGCCAGAGTTGTGCCGAGTTGTGCCAGAGTTGTGCCTGAGTTCTTCCGAAGCTGTGCCAGAGTTGTGCCAGAGTTGTTTCAGAGATGTGCCAGAGGTGTGCCAGAGTTGTGCCGAGTTGTGCCAGAGTTGTGCCTGAGTTCTTCCGAAGCTGTGCCAGAGTTGTGCCAGAGTTGTTTCAGAGATGTGCCAGAGGTGTGCCAGAGTTGTGCCGAGTTGTGCCAGAGTTGTGCCTGAGTTCTTCCGAAGCTGTGCCAGAGTTGTGCCAGAGTTGTTTCAGAGATGTGCCAGAGGTGTGCCAGAGTTGTGCCGAGTTGTGCCAGAGTTGTGCCTGAGTTCTTCCGAAGCTGTGCCAGAGTTGTGCCAGAGTTGTTTCAGAGATGTGCCAGAGGTGTGCCAGAGTTGTGCCGAGTTGTGCCAGAGTTGTGCCTGAGTTCTTCCGAAGCTGTGCCAGAGTTGTGCCAGAGTTGTTTCAGAGATGTGCCAGAGGTGTGCCAGAGTTGTGCCGAGTTGTGCCAGAGTTGTGCCTGAGTTCTTCCGAAGCTGTGCCAGAGTTGTGCCAGAGTTGTTTCAGAGATGTGCCAGAGGTGTGCCAGAGTTGTGCCGAGTTGTGCCAGAGTTGTGCCAGAGTTGTGCCAGAGTTGTGCCAGAGTTGTGCCAGAGTTGTGCCAGAGTTGTGCCAGAGTTGTGCCAGAGTTGTGCCAGAGTTGTGCCAGAGTTGTGCCAGTTGTCAGGAATGCTGTCCTGGCGTGCCCTGAACTGCTTGAGTGTGCACGGCTTCTTAGTGCGAAGAGACTTCCAAGGAAGGTGTGTGCTTTGGGTGGCCACAACACCAAGTGCAGAATTCTGGCAGAACACAGATTGCGGAAACTGAGAAGGGTTGCGAATCATTAATGGTTAATTATTTTGGTTATATTTCATCAGATTCGTATAGCCTGTGATCTGAGCTTTCCAACGCATCCAAGAACGCCCAAAACGGAGCAGTATAGCCCCTGCTACGCCCATCCAAGCAACCCTTGGTGGAGCCGCCTTTGGCTGCCGCCGACGTGAGTCGTCTCTGACACGAGCCGACGACGGCTCGAAGCGCCTTTCTTTCATTGACAAGTCAAAGGGCGGCTCGACCTGGTCCAGGGGACCTCCCTGGTTGCTTCCTCTAGGGCCTTGGGGTCTATGGAGCCAGTTGGAGCTGAACACGGACCACCGGCGGTGGATTATCCCGTCACCCCGGACGGGTACCAGATTCCACCCGCCTCACCACCCAAACTTTGGGTAGGGCTAACTTTCTGAATTCTCAACCAAATCGAGCAACTGAAAGCTCGAAATCGCATGGCGAAATCCAAGGAGTCCAAGTCTGCAATCATATTGGTCATCCAACCACTATCTAGTGGTCGGACCAGGAAAACGACAAACGGCAACCATGGCAGGGGCACTTTTTAACAATCTCCCCCGTGCACCTTCCATGCCGGATACCTTATGCTCACTCTTTACTCGTCCGCTCCTGCGCCTTCAAGCCCTTCACAGCTTGTCAACCCAAACCTTGCAAGGCTGATGACATGCGGATCCTGGGGCTGCGCCTTGGTCAAGCAATCTGCGAGCATGTGCTTTGTGCTGCAATGCTGCAGCACAACCTGTCCCTTCTCCACCATGTCGCACGCGTAGTGGTAGCGCACGTCGATGTGCTTCGTCCTCCTGTGCTGCGTCGGGTTGTTGGTCAGCGAGATGGAGCCAGTGTTGTTCTCCTGAACCACCGTAGGCTCCTACTGCGGCACGCCCAGCTCCCCCAGCAATCTGTGGAGCCACACCGCTTCCTTGACTGCCTCGGCCAGAGCGACGTACTCCGCCTCCACTGTGGAGGTGGCGACGCAGTCCTGCTTCCTGCTGCACCACGACACCGCTGCACCTGCGAGGAAGAACACATAGCCAGAAGTGGACTTCCTCTTGTCCACATCACCGGCGTAGTCCGCGTCAGTGTAGCAGACCAGCCGCAAGGGGTCTGACCTCCCCTTTCCATCGTACTTCAGGCGCGCATGTCGCGTTGCCTGCAAGTACCGGAGGATGCGCTTCGCCGCCTGCCAGTGTAGTGGCCCAGGGTTGGCCACATACCTGCTCACCTGACCCACCGCGTAGGCCAAGTCCGTCCGTGTCACCACCATGGCATACATCAGGCTGCCCACCACCGATTGGTAGGGCACCTCCGCCATGTCCTCCTTCTCCTCTTTGGTTTGCGGCGCCATCGCCGCACTGAGCTCACAGCTCGTGGAGAACGGACTGCCCACTGGTTTGCAGTCCTCCATGCCGTACCTCTTCAGGACCTCGGCTGCGTACTTGGCCTGCCCCAACTAAGCGTGCGCGCTCTCCGGTTCCACGTGATGCTCACCCCGAGGTAATACTCCAGCTCCCCCATGTCCGTCATCATAAATCTGCTACTCAGCTGCTCCTTGAGCTGCTGCAAAGCCGCCAGATCTGATGAACACAGGATCAGGTCATCCACGTAGAGTGCGACAATCTGATGGAGTCCCTTGTTGCGCCGCACGTACACGCTGTGGTCTGACTCACAGCGCTTGAAGCCGAGCTCCGCCATGTAGCCGTCCATCTGTTGGTACCAGCACCTGGGCGCCTGTTTTAGCCCGTAGAAGGCCTTCTGCAGCTTGCACACCTTGCCCTCCGGCGCATCCACCCCCTCCGGCACCTCAAGGTAGATCTCCTTGTCGATGATGCCGTTCAGGAATGCCGTCTTGACATCCATTTGGTGGATCTCCATGTCCTTTGCGGCTGCCACCGCGAGGATCGTCCGGATGCTTGTGAACTTGGCGACGGGCGCGAACGTCTCATCGTAGTGTTCGCCTTTCCGCTGCGCGTACCCCTTCGCCACTAGCCGCGCCTTGTATTTCTCCACCTTGCTGTCCTTGGTGAGCTTCACCTTGAACACCCACTTGGAGCTGATCACCTTCGCCCCCTCAGGCCGATCCACCAACTCCCAAGTGCCGTTCTCAGCAAGGGACGCAAGTTCAGATTTTATTGCTTCGCCCCACTGCGGCCCGTCAGGCCGTGCAAGCGCCTCTTGCACGGTTATCGGCTCCGTTGCGGCTGCCATCATGCACCGCGCCATGCCGACCCAACGGCCCGTGCTCGCGTCATACCGCATTGCCGCATTCCGCTGCCTCCGGCTGCGACGCGGCGACCTTGGCGACGCTGGCTGCTGGTCCTGCTGCTGCCCTGCTGCAATGTTGTCCTCGGCCGCGGACTTCCCCGCGTCGGCTGCTGCGTCCTGCGCTCCAGCGGCACCTGCACCTGCTGCATTGCCCTGCTGCGCTCCAGCACCGTCATCCTCCGAGGCATCGACCTCTGCAGCCGCCGGCTCCTCCTCTCGCTCAAGGAGTTGGAACCACTCCCCCTACTTTGGAGAGTGCACTGCGTCAATGTTGTTGCTGCTGCTGCAGTAGCTCTGCTGCTCATCAAACGTGACGTCGCGGCTGGTGATGACGTCCTGCGTCCGTGGATCAAAGAGCCGGTACGCCTTGAGCGCACTCTCGTACCCGACGAACGCGTACGTCTTTGCACGCGGGTCCAGTTTGGAGTCTTTTCTTTGCGCGGCCTGCACCAACGCGTGCGCCTTGCACCCGAACGCCTTCAGGTGCGCCACGCTTGGTTTGCGCCC
>SZWC01001616.1:235624-251867 GCA_023375785.1 Penium margaritaceum | reverse complement strand
AGAAACCAAAGCCGGGTCACAGAAACCAAAGCCGGGTCACAAAAACCAAAGCCGGGTCACAGAACCCAAAGTCAAGTCACATAAACCAAAGCCGGATCACATAAACCAGAGCCGGGTCACACAAACCAACGCCGGGTCACGTAAACCACAGCCTGGCCACAAAGACCCAAGCCGGGTCACAAAAACCAAAGCCGGATCATAGAAACCGAAGCCGGATCACAGTAACCAAAGATGGGTAACAATAACCAAAGCCGGGTCACAGAAACCAAAGCCGGGTCACAGAAAACAAACGTTGGTCACAGGAATCAAAGCCGGGTCATAGAAACCAAAGCCGGGTCACGGAAACCAAAGCCGGGTCATTGAAACCAAAGCCGGGTCACAAAAACAAAAGCCAGGTGACAGCAACCAAAGCCGGGTCACAGAAACCAAAACCGGGTCACAAAAACCAAAACCGGGTCACAAAAACCAAAGCCAGGTAACAGAAACCAAAGCCGGATCATAGAAACCAGAACCAGGTCACACAAACCAAAGCCATGTCACAGAAACCAAAGCCAAGTCACATAAACCAAAGCCGAGTCACAGCATCCAGAGCCGGTTCACAGCAAACCAAAGCCAGGTCACATAAACAAAAGCCGGGTCACAGAAACCAAAGTCGGGTAAGAGAAACCAAAGCCGGGTCACGAAATCCAAAGCTGGGTCACTGAAACCAAAGCCGAGTCACATAAACCAAAGCCGGGTCATAGAAACTAAAAGCCGGGTCTTAGAGACCAAAGCAGGGTCACAGAAACCAAAGCCAAGTAACAGAAACCGAAGTCGGGTCACGGAAACAAAAGCCGGTCCACATATACCAAACCCGGGTCACATAAACAAAAGCTGGGTCACAGAAACCAAAGCCGGAACACATAGTACGCACCCTAGTTACGCCCTAGTTGCGCCCTAAGTACGCACCCTAGTTACGCACAAGTTGCACCATACTTGCGCCCTACTTGCACCCTACTTGCGTCCTTGTTGCACCTCAGTTGCACACTAGCTACGCCCTAGTTGTACCCTAGTTGAGCCCTAGTTGCGTCCTACTTGTGCCCTATTTACGCCCTAGTTACGCCTTAGTTTTGCCCTTGTTGCGGCCTATCTGCACCCTATGTGCGCCCTAGTTGCGCCCTAGTTGCGCCCTATTTGTGCCCTAGGTACGCCCTAGTTGCGCCCAAGTTGCGCCCTAGTTGCGTCCTAGTTGCCCCCAGTTGCGGCCTCATTGCGCCCTAGTTGCGCCCTAGTTGCACCGTAGTTGCGCCCTAGTTGCGCCTTAGTTGCGCCCAAGTCACGCCCTAGTCATGCCCTAGTCGCGCCCTAGTCGCGCCCTAGTCGCACCCTATTCGCGCCCTAGTTGCACCTTAGTTACGCCCTTCTTGCATCCTAATTGCACCCTAGTTGCGCCCTAGTTGCGTCCTTGTTGCGCCCTAGTTGCGCCCTAGTTGCGCCCTAGTTGCACCCTATATGTGCCCTAGTTGCGCCCTAGTTGCGCCCTACTTGCGCCCTAGTTGCACCCTAGTTGCGCCCTAGTTGCGCCCTAGTTGCGCCGTAGTTGCACCCTACTTGCGCCCTACTCTCGCCCTAGTTGCGCCTCAGTCGGGCACTAGCTACACCCTAGTTGTACCCTAGTTGTGCCCTAGCTGCGTCCTACGTATGCCCTACTTGTGCCCTAGTTGCGCCTTAGTTGCGCCTTAGTTGCGCCTTAGTTACGTCTTAGTTGTGCCCTAGTTGTGCCCAAGTTGCGCCCTAGTTGCACCCTAGTTGCACCCTAGTTGCACCCTAGTTACGGCCTAGTTGCACCCTAGTTGCGCCCTAGTTGCGCCCTTGTTGTGCCCTCGTTGCGCCCTCGTTGCGCCCTTGTTGCACTCAAGTTGCGTCCTAGTTGCGCCCTTGTTATGTCCTAGTTGTGCCCCACTTGTGCTACAGTTACGCCCTACTTGCGCCCTGGTTGCATCCTAGTTGTACCCTTGTTGCGCCCTAGTTGCGCCCTAGTTGCACCCTCGTTGCGCCCTAGTTGCGCCCTAGTTGCGGCCTAGTTACGCCCTAGTTGCGCCCTAAAAGCGCCCTAGTTGCGCCCTAGTCGCACCCTAGTCGCGCCCTAGTCACGCCCTAGTTACGCTCTAGTTGCACCCTAGTTGCGCTCTAGTTGTACCCTACTTGCGCCCTTATTGCACCCGACTTGCGCCCTACTGGCACCCTTCTTGCGCCGCAGTTGTGCCTAAGTTGGACACTAGTTACGCCCTAGTTGTGCCATAGTTGCGCCCAAATTGCGTTCTACTTGTGTCCTACTTGCACGCTAGTTGCGCCGTAGTTGCGCTTCANTCGCGCCCAACTTGCTCACTAGTTGAATCCTAGTTGCACCCTAGTTGCACCCTAGTTGTGCCCTAGGTGCGCCCTAGTTGCGCCCTGGTTGTGCCCTGGTTGCGCCCTTGTTGCGCCCTAGTTGCACCCTAGTTGCGCCCTAGTTGCGCCCTAGTTGCGACCTAGTTGCGTCCTAGTTGTGTCCTAGTTGTACCCTGGTTGCGTCCTAGTTGCACCCTAGTTGCGCCCTAATTGCACCCTAGTTGTGCCCTAGTTGCACCCTAATTGCATCCTAGTTGCACCCTCGTTGCGCCCTCATTGCGCCCTAGTTACACCCTTGTTGCACCCTTGTTGCGCCCTAGTTGCGCCCTAATTGCACCCTAGTTGTGCCCTAGTTGCACCCTAATTGCATCCTAGTTGCACCCTCGTTGCGCCCTCATTGCGCCCTAGTTACACCCTTGTTGCACCCTTGTTGCGCCCTAGTTCTGTCCTAGTTGCGCCCTAGTTGCGCCCTAGTTGCGCCCTAGTTGCGCCCTAGTTGCGCCCTATTTTCGCTCTAGTTGCACCCTAGTTGCACCCTAGTTACACCCTAGTTGCACCCTAGTTGTGCCGTAGTTTCACCCTAGTTGCGCCCTAGTTGCACCCTAGTTGTGCCCTTGTTGCGCCTTAGTTGTGCCCTAGTTGCACCATACTTGCGTCTTACTTGCGCCCTAGTTGCCCCCTACTTGCACCCTAGTTGCGTCTTAGTTGCACCCTAGTTGCACCCTAGTTGCGCCCTTCTTGCGCCCCTATTGCACCCTACTTACACCCTTCTGGCGTCCTACTTGCACCATAGTTGTGCCTCAGTTGGGCACTAGCAATGTCCTAATTGTGCCCTAGTTGCGCCCTAGTTGCGTCCTACTTGCGCCCTACTAGCGCCTTAGTTGCACCATAGTTGCCCCCTACTTGCACCATAGTTGCGCCCTAGTTGCACCCTGGTTGCACACAAGTTGCAACCTACTTGCGCCCTACTTGCACCATACTTGCGCCCTAGTTGCGCCTCTGTTGGGCACTAGCTACGCCCTAGTTGTACCCTAGTTGCGTCCTAGTTGCGTCCTACTTGTGCATTGTTTGCACCCTAGTTGCGCCTTAGATGCGCCCTACTTGCGTCCTAGTTGAGCCCTAGTTACGCCCTAGTTGCGCCCTAGTTGCACCCTAGTTGCGCCCTAGTTGTGCCTAGTTGCACCCTCGTTGTGCCCTAGTTGCACCCTAGTTGCACCCTAGTTGCGCCCTACTTGCGCCCTACTTGCGCCCTACTTGCGCCCTACTTGCGCCCTACTTGCGCCCTACTTGCGCCCTACTTGCGCCCTACTTGCGCCCTACTTGCGCCCTAGTTGCGCCCTAGTTGCACCCTAGTTGCGCCCTAGTTGCCCCCAGTTGCGCCCTAATTGCGCCCTAGTTGCTGTCAGGAAAATGAGAGCAGTGGAATAGGCAGAGAAGCAGGTGGCGCGGAAGCAACCACGAAGGTGCGGAAGGCTGACGGAGGATGACGTCACAATAGGACCAGAAGTACACCAACAAGAGAGAGCGGCGCGAGGAGCGAGAGCGACGAAGCGCTGAGCGTGAGTGATAAGAGAGAAACTGATAGCAAGGAAGCGAGGCCGACAGTCAAAGCGCCTTGACGGCGGCTACTGCGGTTCGGGCTCCTTGGTGAAAGGATACTCCAGGGAGTGTGAAGCGCAGATGAGGATCAGACAACAGCTTTGGACTTGATGATCTTTACGGGACTGATAGATGGCTGAGCGGAGTCAATGGTCAGTGTGATGAAGGCGATGAAGCGAGGAGCATCAATTGAATGGAGGAAATTGATGATGAAGGATATTGAGAAGGCATTGATTGAGGAATGAATAACTGAGGCAAAAGAGTACATGGATCCTACTACTATTAGTACTAGTCTAGGAACTAGATTACAGGTGTCTACACCCATCAGGGTGGACGTTATGGGACATGAAGCCGGAGCCGCCATTGTGCTGTTGCTGCAGCTGCTGTGTCTGCGCGGTGCGAGGGAGCGGTGCGGTTCCACTCTGTCTTGTGCTCTTGGGAGTCCTCCCATGTTAGGCAGAGGACGTTCTTAATCTGCCGATCCTTGGATGTTGCCACGGGGAACAGTCCAGGGAGCAGGGCTGCTGTCGGCTGCTCTTGCTGGACGATACGTGGTGTCAGAGATCCGTTGGCGTTGGACGTGGTGTGTTCGGACGGCTGGATGTTCAGACCAGAGGACTCTGATTGGTTATGCCTTCCGAACCGTTCGGTCAGCAGGGCGCGGGAGGTGAACCGGGATCCGCCTGGCTTTTCCTTTTCCGGTTGGGTGGGCGTGCCGGGGAGAGTTGGGTTACACCAGGACAACCCTGGTTGAGCCGTGTGGCTCTTGATATAGATTCCGACAGCCCCCTTCAAGAGCACACGGCTTGCAAGAAAGAAACCAATAAGTGACCCTAGTTGCTTTTCAGCAGCTCAGGGAGGATGAGGAGATTGAGTGGCAGCAGATTGCACAACTTGGAGAGACTGTAGATGAGAAAGAGAAGCAGCTGGAGAGGTGGGGTCCTGCATCCATGCTTTTGAAACCTGTTTGAACAGGTCCAAGAAGTAAGAGGTGGGCTCACAGGGAGGCTGGTAACACAGTGACAGTAGCTGGGCAGAGGTGATAGGGTTCCGGAGGGGTGAGCGTTGTGGTGGAGGCGTGATGCTTCGGAGAGCCGGAGGGAGGAGAATGGACTCAAGTGATGTTGGCAGAGAGGTTGGTTCTGGCAGCAGGCATGCCATCAATGCGGAGAGTTGAATGACAGAAGGGTTAAGGGGTGATGGCCAGATGGATTCGAGCTGAAACATGGGAGAGGTTGCACTTGGGGTTCCCGTAGATGGCAGATGACTTGGTGATGGTACTGGTGAGATCGCAGAGATTTCAGCTGCCTGATCTTCAAGAGCGTTTGAAGGCAGATGAGAAGTTGTCTGACAACTGCGGGACATGTTTGCTGAGGGAGGAGAAGCAATGCAAGTGTTTTAAGGAATCATGTCAACCTGTGGTGTTGGAGAAGGGGATGTTGTCTGAGAGAAACCAGGAGGAACTGCAGGGGCAGATGGTAGTGCAGTCGTATGTGCTGAGGAAGTGAAAGAACTTGGCAGAGTGGGTGGTGTTGGAGAGAGAAGGTTGTCAGCTAGCAGTGAAACGAGAGTTTTGGAGGGTAGAGACTTCTCACAGAAAACTTCGGAGTTGGAGATGGTGGAGGAAGTTGCTGGTGTCAGGGTCGAGGTGTCATTGACCAACTGTGCTCGCTTTGGAGGCGGGATGTAGCGATCTGTTGTCTTGGTGATAGAAGGTGAGCATAGCGAGTGTGGTGCAGATGCATCGGGAGAGGGAAGCTTGATTTGTGATGGCGGAGGCGTGACGGTATAGGAAGTGTTCGGCTGCTGCGTGGTGGCTTTGCCAATGGAGGTGCCGTAATTGTGAAGCACGAACTCGTTTAGCTCTTCGCGAGAGAAGATTGGAGAGTCGGAAAAGAGGAGAAGACCCATAGTGGCGGTAGGGTCAGGGATTTTGGTTGAGGAGATAACTTGAGGTGAGGAGAGTGGTCTCAGGAAAATGAAATCAGTGGTATATGCTGAGGAGTATGTGGCGCGGAAGCACCCACGAAGATGCGAGAGGCTGACGGAGGATGACGTCACAGCAGGTCCAGAAGTATACTGTTAGGAGACAACAGCGCGAGGAGCGGGAGCGACGAAGCGCTTGACCATGAGTGATCAAGAGTGATGCTTGTGGTGATGAAGCGAGGCTGACAGCCAAAGCACCTTGACTGGGGATTACTGCGGTTTGAGTTCATCGGTGAATGAATACTTCAATGAGTGTAATACGAGGACGAGAACCGGGCGATAACATTAGGACACGAGGATCTTGGCGAAGCTGATAGATAGTTGGGCCGAGTTGGATGATTACTGTGATGAGAGCGATGAAGCGAAGGACGGCAATTGAGCGGAGGCTATTGATGATGAAGGATATTGAGGAATTGACTGAGGCAACTGAGTACATGGATCCTATTACTATTAGTACTAGTCTAGGGAGCTAGGTTACAAGTGTCTACACCCATCAGGGTGGACGGTGCGAGACATGAAGCCGGAGCCGCCATTGTGCTGTTGCTGCGGCTGCTGTGTCTGCGCGGTGCGAGGAAGCGATGCGGCTCCACTTCGTCTTATGGTCTTGGGAGTCCTCACATGTTAGGTGGCGGACGTGCTTCTTCTCCCGATCCTTGGATGTTGCCACGGAGAACAGACCAGGGAGCAGGACTGCTGTCGGCAGATCTTGCTGGTTGATACGTGGTGTCGAGGTTCCATTGGCGTTGGACGTGGTGTGTTTGGACGGCCGGATGGTCAGACCAGACGAATCTGATTGGTTATGTCTTCCGAGCCGTTTGGGCAGCAGGACGTGGGAGGTGAACCGGGTTCCTTCTGACTTTTCCTTTTCCCGTTGGGTGAACTCTTTGGAGAGGGTTGGGTTACACCAGGGCGACCTGGCTGAGCCGTGTTGTTCTTGATGTAGATTCCGACAGCCCCCTTCAAGAGCACACGGCTTGCAAGAAAGAGACCAAGGATTGACCTCAGATGCTTTTCAGCAGCCCAGTGATGATGTGGAGGTTGAATGATAGCAGGTTGCGTAGTTTGGAGAATCTGAAAGGGAGGAGCTGCTGAACAGGTGGAGCCCTGTGTCCATGCTGTTAAAGATTGTTTGCGCAGGTGCGAAGGAGGGACTGAGTCAGAGATAGGCTCAGAGGAAGGGTGATAGCATAGTGACAGCAGTTGGGCGGTGGTGATGGAATCCTGGACGGGCGAATGTTGCGGAGGTGTGATGCTTCGCAGAGATGGTGGAAGGAGAAAGGACTCAAGGGATGTTGTCAGAGAAGTTTGTTCTGGTAGCAGGTATGTCATCAATGCAGAGAGTTGGATTGCAGAGAGGTTAAGGGATGATGGCCAGATGGACTCGGGTTGATAAACGGAAGAGGTTGTACTTGGAGGTTCCGTAGGTGATGGATGACTTGATGATGGCTCCGGTGGGATTTCAGAGATTTCAGCTGCTAGTTCCTCAAGAGCGTTTGAATTCAGGTGAGAAGTTGTCTGACATCTGCAGGGCAAGTTTGCTGAGGGAGGAGAAGCAATGCAAGTGTTTGAGTGGAATGTGTCAACCTGTGATGATGGGGAAGGGGATGTTGTTTGAGAAAAACCAGGAGGAACTGCAGGAGCACGTTCTGGTGCTGTCATATCAGCTGGGGAAGTACAGGGACTTGGCAGAGCGGGTGTTGATGTGGACTGGAGGTTGTCAGCTGGCAGTGAAGCAGGAGCATTGGAGGATGCAGTATTCTCACAGGAGTCTTTGGAATTGAGGATGGTGAAGGGATTTGCTGTAGTCATGATCGAGGTATTTTTGAGCAGCTGTGCTCGTTTTTGTGGCGGAATGTAGCGATCTGTTGTCTTGGTGACAGAAGGTGACCGTGATGCTGGTTTTTTTGCGAGGGGAATCTTGACTTGTGATGGTGGTGGCGTGATGGTAGAGGGAACATTGGGCTGCTACGTGGTGATTCCTTCAATGGAGGTGGCGTAGTTGCGAAGCATGAACTCGTTTAGCTCTTTGCGGGAGAAGATTGGAGTATCAGAAAAGTGGAGAAGACCCATAGTGGCGGTAGGGTCTGTAACTTCAGTTGATGGGTCATCTTGAGGCGAGGAGAATGATTCATCAAGATAGAGGTCGTCATCAAAGTAGTAGTCCAGGTAATCATCCTGGAAGGGAGGAAGGACTTCTGAAGGAGGTGGAGTATATTCGAAGGTTATGATATTGGTGGCATCGTTTACGGAGGAAGGTGCGACTGTTGCTGAGGCGACGGTTTCCCACGAGGAAGATGGTATCACAGGTGTAGGAGGGATTTGGCTGGACGACGCAGATGATCGAAATTTCCTGGTAGTTGCTCGTTTGGGCAGGGGCACCAGAAGTAATCCAACAACCAGGAGAATTACCATGATTCCAGAGCAGATGAGTTCGAGGGTGAGGCCGTAGTTGAGGCGAGGGATATAACCGATGAGGGCCGCGAGTCCGAAGAGGAGGCATCCAAGCGCCTCCTCTTTGTCTTAAGATAATCTCATGATGGAGGATGACAGGATGTTGTCAGATGTCAAGGGATGTCATTACTATTACGAAAGACTCGTCCTGCTTTTTCTGGCGAAAAGACGACTGTTGCTGTGATGGATAGGGAGAATGATGCTACAGTTTGTATGTAACACCGTCACCAGACCGTGCCCATACACAGTTTAGTGCTGGTGGTCCACACTACAGGAGAAGTTGAATGGTATGAAGACGCTTCGAGGAGTTTCAAGCGGAGGAGAAGTCGAATGGATGACTGCTGCTGGCTGCTGCTGGTACATTGAGGCTGTGCCCATACACAGTCCCTTTGTGTCAGCAGAGGAAGGAGTTGACAATGTTGTGGCTGGCTTAGATAAGCGGCGTGGCTCGGATCGGCGTTTCAGGCGTTAGTGATGACGATGCGGCAGGAACTGGAGCCAAGAGCTTTCGCTTTGCTCTGATACCATGTCAGGAAAATGACATCAGTGGTATATGCTGAGGAGTATGTGGCGCGGAAGCACCCACGATGATGCGAGAGGCTGACGGAGGATGACGTTACAGCAGGTCCATAAGTATGCCGTTAGGAGACAATAGCGCGAGGAGCGGGAGCAACGAAGCGCTTGACCATGAGTGATCAAGAGTGATGCTTGTGGTGATAAAGCGAGGCTGACAGCCGAAGCGCCTTGACCGGGGATTACTGCGGTTCGAGTTCCTCGGTGAATGAATACTTCAAGGAGTGTAATACGAGGACGAGAACCGGGCGATAACCTTAGGACACGAGGATATTGGCGAAGCTGATAGATAGTTGGGCCGAGTTGGACGATTACTGTGATGAGAGCGATGAAGCGAAGGACGACAATTGAGCGGAAGCAATTGATGATGAAGGATATTGAGGAATTGACTGAGGCAACTGAGTACATGGATCCTATTGCTATTAGTACTAGTCTAGGGAGCTAGGTAACAAGTGTCTACACCCATCAGAGTGGACGGTGCGAGACATGAAGCTGGAGCCGCCATTGTGCTGTTGCTGCGGCTGCTGTGTCTGCGCGGTGCGAGGAAGTGATGCGGCTCCACTTCGTCTTATGGTCTTGGGAGTCCTCCCATGTTAGGTGGCGGACGTGCTTCTTCTCCCGATCCTTGGATGTTGCCACGGAGAACAGATTAGGGAGCAAGACTGCTGTCGGCAGACCTTGCTAGTCGATACGTGGTGTCGGGGTTCCGTTGGCGTTGGACGTGGTGTGTTTGGACGGCCGGATGGTCAGACCAGACGAATCTGATTGGTTATGTCTTCCGAGCCGTTTGGGCAGCAGGATGTGGGAGGTGAACCGGGTTCCGTCTGACTTTTTCTTTTCCCGTTGGGTGAACTCTCCGGAGATGGTTGGGTTACACCAGGGCGACCTTGGCTGAGCCGTGTGGTTCTTGATGTAGATTCCGACAAGTGGTTCATAAGGATAGAAGTAGTCATCGTAGTAGTAGTCCAGGTAATCATCCTAGAATGGGAGGAAGGACTTCTGAAGGAGATGGAGTGTATTGGAAGGTCATGATGTTGGTGTCATGGTCTGCGGAGAAAGGTGCAGCTACTGCGGAGGCGGTGGTTTTCAGGGAGGAAGATGGTGTAACAGGTGCGGGAGGGATTTGACTGGACGTCGTAGATGATCGAAGCTTCCTCGTAGTTGCTCGTTTGGGTAGGGGTACCAGAAAAAATCCGACGACCAGGAGAATCACAATGATGCTGGAGCAAATGAGCTCGAGAGTGAGGCTATAGTTGAGGCGAGGGATGTAACCAATGAGGGCTGCGAGTCCAAAGAGGAGGCATCCAAGCGCCTCCTCTTTGTCTTGAGAGAATCTCATGATGAAGGATGGCAGGAGTTTAGTAGATGACAAAGGATGTCATTACTGTTGTGGGAGGCTTTGTCCTACTGGTGCTCGGGAAGCGACGGCTGCTGCTGATGGAGAGGATGCTTGTGCTCCTGGCTGCTACAGGTGCATTGAGGCTGTGCACATACACAGTCCCTTTTGTGCTAGTAGTTGGAAGAGGAAGGAGTTGACGGCGTTGTGGCTGGCTTAGATCGGCGGTGCGGTTAGGCGGTTCAGGCATTAGTAGAAGGAAGGAGGGATGGCTGCTGTGGTTTCAACGTTGTGCCCATACACAGCGTTTTCACCGTCTGCAGCAGGGGCAGCGACTGTCCTGTCGTGGAGGAGCAGTGGTGCGATTGGAGATGCGTGGCTTGGCCTGGCGGTTCAGGCGTCAGAGGTGCGGAAGAGAGCGATGATGATCACAGGGTCTTTCTCTGTGCTTTGATACCATGTCAGGAAAATGAGAGCAGTGGACTAGGCTGAGAAGCAGGTGGCGCGGAAGCAACCACGAAGGAACGGAAGGCTGACGGAGGATGACGTCACAATAGGACCAGAAGTACACCGACAAGAGAGAGCGGCGCGAGGAGCGAGAGCGACGAAGCGCTGAGCGCGAGTGATAAGAGAGACACTGATAGCAAGGAAGCGAGGCCGACAGTCGAAGCGCCTTGACGGCGGCTACTGCGGTTCGGGCTCCTTGGTGAAAGGATACTCCAGGGAGTGTGAAGCGCATATGAGGATCAGACAACAGCTTTGGACTTGATGATCTTTCGTCAAAGGCAGTACTCATGACTGATAGATGGCTGAGCGGAGTCAATGATCAGTGTGATGAAGGCGATGAAGCGAGGAGCGGCAATTGAATGGAGGCAATCCATGATGAAGGATAATGAGAAGGCATTGATTGAGGAATGAATAACTGAGGCAAAAGAGTACATGGATCCTACTACTATTAGTACTAGTCTAGGAACTATATTACAGGTATCTACATCCATCAGGGTGGACGGTGTGAGACATGAAGCCGGAGCCGCAATTGTGCTGTTGCTGTAGCTGCTGTGTCTGCGCGGTGCAAGGGAGCGGTGCGGTTCCACTTTGTCTTGTGCTCTTGGGAGTCCTCCCATGTTAGGCGGAGGACGTGCTTCTTCTGCCGATCCTTGGATGTTGCCACGGGGAACAGTCCAGGGAGCAGGGCTCCTGTCGGCTGCTCTTGCTGGACGATACGTGGTGTCAGAGGTCCGTTGGCGTTGGACGTGGTGTGTTCGGACGGCTGGATGTTCAGACCAGAGGACTCTGATTGGTTATGCCTTCCGAACCGTTTGGTCAGCAGGGCGCGGGAGGTGAACCGGGATCCGCCTCGCTTTTCCTTTTCCGGTTGGGTGGGCGTGCCGGGGAGATTTGGGTTACACCAAGACAACCCTGGTTGAGCTGTGTGGCTCTTGATATAGATTCCGACAGTTAAGCCCTAGTTGCACCCTAGTTGCGTTTTAGTTGCACCCTAGTTGCGTCCTAGTTACGCCCTAGTTGCACCCGAGTTGCGCCCTAGTTGCGCCTAGTTGCACCCTAGTTGCGCCCTTGTTGCGCCTTAGTTGTGCCCTAGTTGTGCCCTACTTGTGTCCTACTTGCACCCTAGTTGCGCCCTACTTGCACCCTAACTGCATCTTAGTTGCGCACTAGTTGCACCCTAGTTGCACCCTAGTTGCACCCTAGGTACACCCTACTTACATCCTACTGGCGCCCTACTTGCGCCCTAGTTGTGCCTCAGTTGGACACAAGCTACACCCTAATTGTGCCCTAGTTGCGCCCTAGTTGTGTCTTACTTGCGCCCTACTTGCGCCCTAGTTGCACCCTTGTTGCGCCCTACACGCACCCTAGTTGCGTCCTAGTGGCACCCTTGTTGCGCCCTAGCTGTGCCCTAGTTGCGCCCTGGTTGCGCACAAGTTGCAACCTACTTACGCCCTACTTGCACCCTACTTGCGCCCTAGTTGCGCCTCAGTTGGGGACTAGCTACGCCCTAGTTGTACCCTAGTTGCGCCCTAGTTGCGCCCTGGTTGCGCACAAGTTGCAACCTACTTACGCCCTACTTGCACCCTACTTGCGCCCTAGTTGCGCCTCAGTTGGGGACTAGCTACGCCCTAGTTGTACCCTAGTTGCACCCTATTTGCGTCCTACTTGTGCTCTATTTGTGCCCTAGTTGCACCTTAGTTGCGCCCTAGTTGCGCCCCAGTTGCACCCTAGTTACGTCCTAGTTGCGCTCAAGTTGCGCCCTTGTTGCGCCCTAGTTGTATCCTAGTTACGCCCTAGTTGCGCCCTATTTGCGTCCTAGTTGCGCCCTAGTTGCCCCCAGTTGCACCCTAATTGCACCCTAGTTACGTCCTAGTTGCACCCTAGTTGCGCCCTAGTTGCGCCCTAGTTGCGGCCAAGTCGTCCCTAGTCATCTCTAGTTGCGCCCTCGTTGCGCCCTTGTTGTGCCCTAGTTACGCCCTATTTGTGCCCTAGTTGCGCCCTAGTTGTCCCCGGTTGCGTCCTAAAAGCGCCCTAGTTGCGCCCTAGTTGCACCCTAGTTGCGCCCTAGTAGCGTCCTAGTTGCACCCTCGTTGCGCCCTCATTGCGCCCTAGTTGCGCCCTATTTGCGTCCTCGTTACGTCCTACTTGTGTCCTACTTGCGCCCTAGTTGCGCCTTAGTTACGCCCTAGTTGCGCCCAACTTGCACACTAGTTGTACCCTAGTTGCGCCCTACTTGCACCCTAGTTGCGCCCTAGTTGCACCCTAGTTGCGCCCTAGTTGCGTCCTAGTTGCACCCTTGTTGCGCCCTCATTGCGCCCTAGTTGCGCCCTAGTTGCACCCTAGTTGCACCCTAGTTGCGCCCTAGTTGCGCCCTATTTGCGTCCTCGTTACGTCCTACTTGTGTCCTACTTGCGCCCTAGTTGCGCCCTCATTGCGCCCTAGTTGCGCCCTAGTTGCACCCTAGTTGCACCCTAGTTGCGCCCTAGTTGCGCCCTATTTGCGTCCTCGTTACGTCCTACTTGTGTCCTACTTGCGCCCTAGTTGCGCCTTTATTGCATCCTAGTTGTGCCTTAGTTGCGCCCTAGTTGCGCCGTAGTAATGTCCTAGTTGCGCCCTAGTTGCGCCCTAGTTTTGCCCTAGTTGTGTCCTATTTGTGCCCATGTTGCGCCCTTGTTGAGCCCTCGTTGCGTCCTCGTTGCACCCTAGTTGCACCCTAGTTGCGCCCTAGTTGTGCCCCACTTGCGCCGTAGTTACGTCCTACTTGCGCCCTAGTTGCACCCTAGTTGCACCCTAGTTGCTCCCTAGTTCCACCCTACTTGCACCCTAGTTGCGCCCTAGTTGCACCCTAGTTGCACCCTAGTTGCGCCCTAGTTGCGCCCTAGTTACGCCCTACTTGCGCCCTAGTTACGCCCTAGTTGCGCCCTAGTTGCACCCTAGTTGCACCCTAGTTGCGCCCTAGTTGCGCCCTAGTTACGCCCTACTTGCGCCCTAGTTACGCCCTAGTTGCGTCCTAGTTGCACCGTAGTTACACCTCAGTTGCGCCCTAGTCGTGCCCTAGTTGCACCATAGTTGCGCCCTAGTTGCGCCCTAGTTGCACCCTACTTGCACCCTTATTGTAACCTACTTGCGCCCTACAGGCACCCTACTTGTACCCTAGTTGTGCCTTATTTGGGCACTAGCTACACCCTAGTTGTGCCCTAGTTGCGCCCTAGGTGCGTCCTACTTGCGCCACACTTGCGCGCTAGTTGCGCTTTAGTTGCGCCTTAGTTGCGCCCAACTTGCACACTAGTTGAACACTAGTTGCGCCCTAGTTGCACCCTAGTTGTGCCCTAGTTGCGCCCAAGTTGCGCCCTGGTTGTGCCCCAGTTGCGCCCTAGTTGCGTCCTAGTTGTACCATATATGCGCCCTAGTTGTGCCCTAGTTGCGACCTACTTGCGTCCTAGTTGTGCCCTAGTTGTGCCCTATTTGCGCCTTAGTTGTACCCTAGTTGCACCCTAATTGTACCCTAGTTGTGCCCTAGTTGCGCCCTAGTTGCACGCTAGTTGCATCGTCGTTGCGCCCTCGTTGCGCCCTAGTTGCGCCCTCGTTGCGCCCTTGTTGTGCCCTAGTTGCGCCCTAGTTGCGCCCCTAGTTGCGCCCTAGTTGCGCCCTAGTTGCGCCCTAGTTGCGCCCTAGTTGCACCTAGTTGCGCTCTAGTTGCACCCTAGTTGCGCCCTAGTTGCACCCTAGTTGCGTCCTAGTTGCGCCCTAGTTGCACCCTAGTTGCGCCCTAGTTGCACCCTAGTTGCGTCCTTGATGCGCCTTAGTTGTGTCCTAGTTGCGCCCTACTTGCGTCCTACTTGTGTCCTAGTTGCGCCCTACTTGCACCCTAGTTGCGTCTTAGTTGCGTCCTAGTTGCTCCCTAGTTGCGCCCTTCTTGCGCCCTTATTGCACCCTACTTACACCCTACTGGCGCCCTACTTTAGCCCTAGTTGCGCCTCAGTTGGGCACTAGCTACACCCTAATTGTGCTGTAGTTGCGCCTTAGTTGTGTCTTACTTGCGCCCTACTTGCGCCCTAGTTGCACCCTAGTTGTTCCCTTCTTGCACCCTAGTTACGCCCTATTTGCGTCCTAGTTGCACCCTAGTTGTGCCCTGGTTGCACACAAGTTGAAACCTACTTTCGCCCTACTTGCACCCTACTTGCGTCGTAGTTGCGCCTCAGTTGGGCACTAGCTATGCCCTAGTTCTACCTTACTTGCGCCCTAGTTGCGCCATACTCGTGCCCTATTTGCGCCCTAGTTGCACCCTAGTTGCGCCCTAGTTGCGCCTCAGTTGGGCACTAGCTATGCCCTAGTTCTACCTTACTTGCGCCCTAGTTGCGCCATACTCGTGCCCTATTTGCGCCCTAGTTGCACCCTAGTTGCGCCCTAGTTGCGCCCTAGTTGCGCCCTAGTTGCCCCTACTTGCGCCATAGTTGCGCCCTAGTTGTGTCCTAGTTGCGCTCTAGTTGCGCCCTAGTTGCGCCCTAGTTGCGCCCTAGTTGCGTCCTAGTTGTCCCTAGTTGCGCCCCAATTGCGCCCTAGTTGCGCCCTAGTTGTGTCCTAGTTGCGCTCTAGTTGCGCCCTAGTTGCGCCCTAGTTGCGCCCTAGTTGCGTCCTAGTTGTCCCTAGTTGCGCCCCAATTGCGCCCTAGTTGCGACCCAATTGCGCCCTAGTTGCGCCCCAATTGCACCCTAGTTGCGTCCAAGTTGTGCCCAAGTTGCGCCCCAGTCGCGCCCTAGTCGCGCCCTAGTTCCGCCCTAGTTGCACACTAGTTGCACCCTAGTTGCGCCCTAGTTGCGCCCTAGTTGCGCCCTAGTTGTGCCCTAGCTGTGCCCTAGTTGCGTCCTAGTTGCGCCCTAGTTGCCCCCAGTTGCCTCCTAATTGCGCCCTAGTTGCGCCCTAGTTGCGCCCTAGTTGCGCCCTAGTTGCATCAAAGTCGCGCCCTAGTCGCGCCCTAGTTGCGCCCTAGTTGCACACTAGTTGCACCCTAGTTGCACCCTAGTTGCGCCCTAGTTGCACCCTGTTTGTGCCATAGTTGCGTCCTAGTTGCGCCCTAGTTACGCCCTAGTTGCCCCCTAGTTGCGCCCTAGTTGTGCCCGGGCGCCCTAGTTGCGCCCTAGTTGCGCCCTACTTGCACCTTAGTTGTACCCTAATTACGCACTAGTTGCGCCCTAGTTGCGTCCTAGTTGCGCCCTAGTTGCACCCTAGTTGCGCCCTACTTGCGCCCTACTGGCCCTACTTGCACCCTAGTTGCGCCTCAGTTGGGCACTAGCTACGCCCTAGTTGTCCCCTAGTTGCACCCTTAGTTGCGTCCTACTTGCGCCCTAGTTACACCTTAGTTGCACCCTAGTTGTACCCAACTTGCACGCTAGTTGCACCCTAGTTGCGTCCTAGTTGCGC
>SZWC01001616.1:194318-213111 GCA_023375785.1 Penium margaritaceum | reverse complement strand
CCAGAGTTGTGCCAGGGTTGTGCCAGAGTTGTGCCATAGTTGTGCCAGAGTTGTGCCATAGTTGTGCCAGAGTTGTGCCCGAGTTGTGCCATAGTTATGCCAGAGTTGTGCCAGAGTTGTGCCAGGATTGTGCTAGAGTTGGTCCAGAGTTGTGCTAAAGTTGTGCTAGAGTTTTCTCATCATTGTGCCAGAGTTGTGCAAGATTTGTGCCAGAGTTGTGCAAGAGTTGTGCCAGAGTTGTGCTTGCGTTGTGCCATAGTTATGACAGAGTTGGTCCAGGTTTGTGTCAGAGTTGTGCCAGAGTTGTGCCATAGTTGTGCCAGAGTTATGCCAGAAATGTGCCAGAGTTGTTCTCGAGTTGTGCCAGAGTTGTGCCAGTGTTGTGCCAGAGTTGTGCCAAAGTTGTGCTATAATTGTGCCAGGGTTGTGCCAGAGTTGTGCAAGATTTGTGCCTGAGTTGTTCCACAGTTGTGCCAGAGTTGTGCCAGAGTTGTGCCAGAATTGTGCCAAAGTTGTGCCAGAGTTGTGCCACTGTTGTGCGAGCGTTGTGCCATAGTTGTGCCAGAGTTCTGCCGGAGATGTGCCAGAGTTGTGCCATAGTTGTGCCAGAGTTATGCCAGAAATGTGCCAGAGTTGTGCTCGAGTTGTGCCAGAGTTGTGCCAGTGTTGTGCCAGCGTTGTGCCAGAGTTGTGCCAGAGTTGTGCCAGAGGTTTGCCAGAGTTGTGCCAGAGTTGTGCCATAGTGGTGCCAGAGTTGTGCCAGAGTTGTGCCGGAGCTGTGCCAGTGTTATGCTATCATTGTGCCAGAGTTGTGCCAGAGTTTTGCCAGAGTTGTGCTTGAGTTGTGTCAGGTTTAAGCCAGATTTGGGCCAAAGTTGTGCTAGGGTTGTGCCAGAGTTGTGCCAGAGTTGTGCCAGAGTTGTGCTAGAGTTGTGCCAGAGTTGCTCCGGAGTTGTGCGAGAGTTATGCCAGAGTTGTGCCATAGTTGTGCCAAAGTTGTGCCATAGTTGTGCCAGAGTTGTGCCAGAGTGGTGCCAGAGTTGTGTCAAATTGTGCCAGAGTTGTACCAGAGTGGTGCCAGAGTCGTGCCATAGTTGTGCCAGAGTTGTACCATTGTTGTGCCAGAGTTGTGCCAGAGGTGTGTCAGAGTTGTGCCAGAGTGCTGCCAGAGTTGTGCAAGAGTTGTGCCAGGGTTGTGCCAGAGTTGTGCCAGAGGTGTGTCAGAGTTGTGCCAGAGTGCTGCCAGAGTTGTGCAAGAGTTGTGCCAGGGTTGTGCCAGAGTTGTTCAAGTGTTGTGCTAAGGCTGTGCTAGAGTCGTGCTAGAGTTGTGCCATAGTTGTGCCAGAGTTGTGTAAGAGTTGTGCCAGAGTTATGCCAGAGTTGTGACAGAGTTGTGCCAGAGTTGTGCCATAGTTGTGCCAGAGTTGTGTAAGAGTTGTGCCAGAGTTATGCCAGAGTTGTGACAGAGTTGTGCCAGAGTTGTGCCAAATTTGTGCCAGTGTTTTGCCAAAGTTGTGCAAGAGTTGTGCCAGGGTTGTGTCAGAGTTGTGCCAGAGTTGGGCCAGTGTTGTGCTAGCATTGTGCCAGAGTTGTGCCGGAGTTATGCCAGAGATGTGCCATAGTTGTGCCTCAGCTGGGCCAATGTTGTGCCATAGTTGTGCCAGAGTTGTGCAAGAGTTGTGCCAGAGTTGTGCCAGAGTTCAGCTGGAGCTGTGCCGGAACTGTGCCAAAGTGTGCCAGTAGTGTGTCAGATGTGTGCGAGAGTTATGCCAGAGTTGTGCCAGAGTTCTGCCAGAGTTGTGCCCTAGTTGTGCCAGAGCTGGACCAATGTTGTGCCAGAGTTGTGCGATAGTTGTTCCAGAGTTGTGCCAGAGTTGTGCCAGATTCGTGCCAATGTTGTTCCAGAGTTGTGCCATAGTTGTGCCAGAGTTCTGCCGGAGTTGTGCCAGAGTTGTGCCATAGTTGTGCCAAAGTTGTGCCAGAGTTGTGCCAGAGTGGTGCCATACCTGTGCCAGAGTTGTGCAAGAGTTGTGCCAGAGTTCTGCCGGAGTTGTGCCAGAGTTGTGCCATAGTTGTGCCAAAGTTGTGCCAGAGTTGTGCCAGAGTGGTGCCATACCTGTGCCAGAGTTGTGCAAGAGTTATGCCAGAGTGGTGCCATAGTTGTGCCATAGTTGTGCCAGAGTTGTACCAGTGTGTTGTGCCAGAGTTGTGCCAGAGGTGTGTCAGAGTTGTGCCAGAGTGCTGCCAGAGTTCTGCCAGAGTTGTGCAAGAGTTGTGCCAAAGTTGTGCCAGAGATGTTCCAGTGTTGTGCTAGAGCTATGCCAGAGTCGTGCCAGAGTTGCGCCATAGTTGTGCCAGAGTTTTGCCATAGGTATGCCAGAGTTGTGCCAGAGTTGTGCCAGATTTGTGCCAGTGTTGTGCCAGAGTTGTGCCAGAGTTGTGCCACGGTTGTGTCAGAGTTGTGCCAGAGTTGGGCCAATGTTGTGCTAGCGTTGTGCCAGAGTTTTGCCAGAGTTGTGCCAGAGATGTGCCATAGTTGTGCCAGAGCTGGGACAATGTAGTGATAGCGTTGTGCCAGAGTTGTGCCAGCGTTGTACCAATGTTGTGCAAAAGTTGTGCCAGAGTTGTGCCGGAGTTGTGCCTGAGTTGTGCCAGAGTTGTGCCTGAGTTGTGCCAGTGTTGTGCCACAGTTGTGCCAGAGTTGTGCCAGAGTTCCGCCATAGTTGTGCCAGTGTTGTGCCATAATTATGCCAAAGTTGTGCCAGATTTGTTCCAGAGTTGTGCCATAGTTGTGCCAGAGTTGTACCAGAATTTTGCCAGAGTTGTGCCAGAGTTGTGCCAGAGTTGTGCCAGAGTTGGGCCATTGTTGTGCTATAGTTGTGCCAGAGTTGTGCCAGAGTTGTTCCAGAGTTGCGCCATAGTTGTGCCAGGGCTGGACCAATCGTGTGCCAGAGTTGTGCCAGAGTTGTGCCACAGTTTTGCCAGAGTTGTGCCAAAGTTGTGCCAGTGTTGTGCCAGAGTTGTGCCAGATTCGTGCCAGAGTTGTGCCAGAGTTGTGCCAGCGTTGTGCAAGAGTGTTGCCAGATTTGTGCAAGATTTTTGCCAGAGTTGTGCCAGTGTTGTGCTAGAGTTGTGCCAGAGTCGTGCCAGAGATGTGCCATAGTTGTGCCAGAGTTGTGCCAGAGGTGTGCCATAGTTGGGCCAGAGTTGTGCCAAAACTGTGCCAGAGTAATGCCAGAGTTGTGCCAGAGTTGTGCCAAAACAGTGCCAGAGTTGTGCCAGAGTTGTGCCATAGTTGTGCCAGAGTTGGGCCAGTTTTGTGCTAGAGTTGTGCCACAGCTGTACCGTAGTTGTGCAAACGTTATGCCATATTTGTGCCAGAGCAGAACAAATTTTGTTCCAGAGTTGTGCCAGAGTTGTGCCAGATTTGTGCCAATGTTGTTCTAGAGTTTTGCCAGAGTTGTGCCATAGTTCTGCCGGAGTTGTGCCAGAGTTGTGCCATAGTTGTGGCAAATTTTATAAAGATTGCACCAGAATTGTGCCAGATTTGTGCCAAATTGTGCCATAGTTTTGCCAGGGCTAGGCCAATGCTGTGCCAGAGTTGTGCCAGAGTTGTTCTAGAGTTGTGCCAAAGTTGTGCCAGATTTGTGCCAATGTTGTTCCAATGTTGTGTCAGAGTTGTGCCAGAGTATTGTTGGAGTTGTGCCAGAGTTGTGCCATAGTTGTGCCAAAGTTGTGCCGGAGTTGTGCCAGAGTTGTGCCAGAGTGGTGCCGGAGTTGTGCCAGAGTTGTGCCAGAGTGGTGCCGGAGTTGTGCCAGAGTTGTGCCAGAGTGGTGCCGGAGTTGTGCCAGAGTTGTGCCAGAGTGGTGCCGGAGTTGTGCCAGAGTTGTGCCAGAGTGGTGCCGGAGTTGTGCCAGAGTTGTGCCAGAGTGGTGCCGGAGTTGTGCCAGAGTTGTGCCAGAGTGGTGCCGGAGTTGTGCCAGAGTTGTGCCAGAGTGGTGCCGGAGTTGTGCCAGAGTTGTGCCAGAGTGGTGCCGGAGTTGTGCCAGAGTTGTGCCAGAGTGGTGCCGGAGTTGTGCCAGAGTTGTGCCAGAGTGGTGCCGGAGTTGTGCCAGAGTTGTGCCAGAGTGGTGCCGGAGTTGTGCCAGAGTTGTGCCAGAGTGGTGCCGGAGTTGTGCCAGAGTTGTGCCAGAGTGGTGCCGGAGTTGTGCCAGAGTTGTGCCAGAGTGGTGCCGGAGTTGTGCCAGAGTTGTGCCAGAGTGGTGCCGGAGTTGTGCCAGAGTTGTGCCAGAGTGGTGCCGGAGTTGTGCCAGAGTTGTGCCAGAGTGGTGCCGGAGTTGTGCCAGAGTTGTGCCAGAGTGGTGCCGGAGTTGTGCCAGAGTTGTGCCAGAGTGGTGCCGGAGTTGTGCCAGAGTTGTGCCAGAGTGGTGCCGGAGTTGTGCCAGAGTTGTGCCAGAGTGGTGCCGGAGTTGTGCCAGAGTTGTGCCAGAGTGGTGCCAGAGTTGTGCCAACTTGTGCCAGAGTTGTACCAGAGTGGTGCCAGAGTTGTGCCAGAGTTGTGCCAAAGTTGTGCCAGAGGTGTGCTAGAGTTCTGCCAGAGTTGTGCCAGAGTTGTGCCAGAGTTCTGCCGGAGTTGTGTCAGAGTTGTGCCAGAGTTGTGCCAAACTTGTGCCAGAGTTGTGCCAGAGTTGTGCCATAGTGGTGCCAGAGTTGTGCCAGAGTTGAGCCAGAGTTGTGCCAGTGTTATGCTTTTGTTGTGCCAGAGTTGTGCCAGAGTTTTGCCTGAGTTGTGCCAGAGTTGTGCCAGAGTTGACCCAGATTTGGGGCAAGTTGTGCTAGAGTTGTGCCAGAGTTGTGCCATAGTCGTGCAAGAGTTGTGCCAGAGTTGTGCCAGAGTTGTTCCACAGTTGTGCCAGAGTTTTGCTAGAGTTGTGCCAGAGTTGTGCCATAGTCGTGCCAGAGTTGTGCCATAGTTGTGCCAGAGTTGTGCCATAGTTGTGCCAGAGTTGTGCGTGAGTTGTGCCATACTTGTGCCAGAGTTGTCCCAGAGTTGTGCCAGGATTGTGCTAGAGTTGGTCCAGAGTTGTGCTAGAGTTGTGCTAGAGTTTTGTCATCGTTGTGCCAGAGTTGTGCCAGATTTGTGCCAGAGTTGTGGAATAGTTGTGCCAGAGTTGTGCTTGCGTTGTGCCACAGTTATACCAGAGTTGTGCCAGAGTTGTGTCAGAGTTGTGCAAGAGTTGTGCCATAGATGTGCCAGAGTTGTGCCAGAAATGTGCCAAAGTTGTTCTCGAGTTGTACCAGAGTTGTGCCAGTGTTGTGCCAGAGTTGTGCCAAAGTTGTGCTATAGTTGTGCCAGGGTTGTGCCAGAGTTGTGCCAGATTTGTGCCTGAGTTGGTCCAGAGTTGTGCCAGAGTTGTGCCAGAGTTGTGCCAGAGTTGTGCCAGTGTTTTGCCATATTTGTGCCATATTTGTGCCAGGGTTGTTCCAGAGTGCTGCCAGAGTTGTGCCAGAGTTATGGCAGAGTGGTGCCACAGTTGTTCCATTGTTGTGCTAGAGTTGTGCCAGAGTCGTGCCACTGTTGTACTATAGTTGTGCCAGAGTTGTACCAGAGTTGTGCCAGAGTTGGGCCAGAGTCGTGCCAGAGCTGTGCCATAGTTGTGCCGGAGTTGTGCCAGAGTTGTACAAACGTTGTTCCAGAGTTGTACCAGAGTTGTGCCAGAGTTGTGTCAGAGTTGTGCCAGAGTTGGGCCAGAGTCGTGCCAGAGCTGTGCCATAGTTGTGCCAAAGTTGTTTCAGAGTTGTGCCAAAGCTCTGCCAGAGTTGTGCCAGAGCTGTGCCAGAGTTCTGCCAAAGTTGTGCCATAGTTGTGCCAGAGTTAGGCCAGTGTTGTGCTAGAGTTGTGCCAAAGTTGTCCCATATTTGTGCCAGAGTTGTGCCATAGTTGTTCCAGAGCTGGGCCAATGTTGTGCCAGAGTTGTGCCAGAGTTGTGCCAGAATTGTGCCAAAGTTGTGCCAGAGTTGTGCTAATGTTGTGCAAGCGTTGTGCTAGAGTTGTGCCAGAGTTCTGCCGGAGATGTGCCAGAGTTGTGCCATAGTTGTGCCAAAGTTGTTTCAGAGTTGTCCCAGAGTTGTGCCAGAGTTGTGCTAGTTGTACCATAGTTTTGCCATAGCTGGGCCAATGTTGTGCCAGAGTTGTGCCAGAGTTGTGCCATAATTGTGCCAATGTTGTGCCAGACTTGTGCCAGAGTTGTGCCAGAGGTTTGCCTGTGTTGTGCCAGAGTTGTGCCATAGTTGTGCCAGAGTTACGCCAGAGTTGTGCCAGAGTTACGCCAGAGTTGTGCCAGAGTTACGCCAGAGTTGTGCCAGAGTTACGCCAGAGTTGTGCCAGAGTTACGCCAGAGTTGTGCCAGAGTTACGCCAGAGTTGTGCCAGAGTTACGCCAGAGTTGTGCCAGAGTTACGCCAGAGTTGTGCCAGAGTTACGCCAGAGTTGTGCCAGAGTTACGCCAGAGTTGTGCCAGAGTTACGCCAGAGTTGTGCCAGAGTTACGCCAGAGTTGTGCCAGAGTTACGCCAGAGTTGTGCCAGAGTTACGCCAGAGTTGTGCCAGAGTTACGCCAGAGTTGTGCCAGAGTTACGCCAGAGTTGTGCCAGAGTTACGCCAGAGTTGTGCCAGAGTTACGCCAGAGTTGTGCCAGAGTTACGCCAGAGTTGTGCCAGAGTTACGCCAGAGTTGTGCCAGAGTTACGCCAGAGTTGTGCCAGAGTTACGCCAGAGTTGTGCCAGAGTTACGCCAGAGTTGTGCCAGAGTTACGCCAGAGTTGTGCCAGAGTTACGCCAGAGTTGTGCCAGAGTTACGCCAGAGTTGTGCCAGAGTTACGCCAGAGTTGTGCCAGAGTTACGCCAGAGTTGTGCCAGAGTTACGCCAGAGTTGTGCCAGAGTTACGCCAGAGTTGTGCCAGAGTTACGCCAGAGTTGTGCCAGAGTTACGCCAGAGTTGTGCCAGAGTTACGCCAGAGTTGTGCCAGAGTTACGCCAGAGTTGTGCCAGAGTTACGCCAGAGTTGTGCCAGAGTTACGCCAGAGTTGTGCCAGAGTTACGCCAGAGTTGTGCCAGAGTTACGCCAGAGTTGTGCCAGAGTTACGCCAGAGTTGTGCCAGAGTTACGCCAGAGTTGTGCCAGAGTTACGCCAGAGTTGTGCCAGAGTTACGCCAGAGTTGTGCCAGAGTTACGCCAGAGTTGTGCCAGAGTTACGCCAGAGTTGTGCCAGAGTTACGCCAGAGTTGTGCCAGAGTTACGCCAGAGTTGTGCCAGAGTTACGCCAGAGTTGTGCCAGAGTTACGCCAGAGTTGTGCCAGAGTTACGCCAGAGTTGTGCCAGAGTTACGCCAGAGTTGTGCCAGAGTTACGCCAGAGTTGTGCCAGAGTTACGCCAGAGTTGTGCCAGAGTTACGCCAGAGTTGTGCCAGAGTTACGCCAGAGTTGTGCCAGAGTTACGCCAGAGTTGTGCCAGAGTTACGCCAGAGTTGTGCCAGAGTTACGCCAGAGTTGTGCCAGAGTTACGCCAGAGTTGTGCCAGAGTTACGCCAGAGTTGTGCCAGAGTTACGCCAGAGTTGTGCCAGAGTTACGCCAGAGTTGTGCCAGAGTTACGCCAGAGTTGTGCCAGAGTTACGCCAGAGTTGTGCCAGAGTTACGCCAGAGTTGTGCCAGAGTTACGCCAGAGTTGTGCCAGAGTTACGCCAGAGTTGTGCCAGAGTTCTGCCAAAGTTGTGCCATAGTTGTGCCAGAGTTACGTCAGAGTTGTGCCAGAGTTGTGCCAGAGTTTTGCCTGAGTTGTGCCAGAGTTGTGCCAGAGTTATCAACAGTTGTGCCAGAGTTGTGCCAGAGTTGTGCCAGAGTTAAGCCAATGTTGTGCCAGATTTGTGCAAGAGTTCGTGCCAGAGTTCTGCCGGAGTTGTGCCAGAGTTGTTCCATAGTTGTGCCAAAGTTTTTAAAGAGTTGCGCCAGAGATATGCTAGAGTTTTGCCAGAGTTGTGCCATAGTTTTTCCAGAGCTAGGCCAATGTTGTGCCAGGGTTGTGCGAGAGTTGTTCCAGAGTTGTGCCAGAGTTGTGCCAGATTTCTGCCAATGTTGTTTCAGAGTTGTATCAGAGTTGTGCCAGAGCTCTGCCTGGGTTGTGCCAGAGTTGTGCCATAGTTGTGCCAAAATTGTGCCAGAGTTGTGCCAGAGTTTTGCCAGAGTTGTTCCAGAGTTGTGCCAGAGTTGTACCAGTGTTGTGCCAGAGTTTTGCAAGAGGTTTGTCAGAGTTGTGCCAGAGTGCTGCCAGAGTTGTGCAAGAGCTGTGCCATAGTTGTGCCAGAGTTTTTCCAGTGTTGTGCTAGAGCTGTGCCAGAGTCGTGCCAGAGTTGTGCCATAGATGTGCCAGGGTTGTGCCAGAGTTCTGCAAAAGTTGGGCCAGAGTTGTACCAGAGTTTTGCCAGAATTGTGCCAGAATTGTGCCAGAGTTGTGCCATAGATGTGCCAGGGTTGTGCCAGAGTTCTGCAAAAGTTGGGCCAGAGTTGTACCAGAGTTTTGCCAGAATTGTGCCAGAATTGTGCCAGAGTTGTGCCAGACTTGCACCAAAATAGTACCAGAGTTATGCCAAAGTTGTGCCAGAGTTGTGCCATAGTTGTACCAGAGTTACGTCAGAGTTGTGCCAGAATTGTGCCAGAGTTGTGCCAGAGTTCTGCCAGAGTTTTTCCTGAGTTGTGCCAGAGTTGTGCCAGAGTTATCCACTGTTGTGCCATAGTTGTGCCAGAGTTGTGCCAGATTTAAGCCAATGTTGTGCCAGATTTGTGCCAGAGTTGTGCCAGAGTTGTGCCAGAGTTATCCACTGTTGTGCCATAGTTGTGCCAGAGTTGTGCCAGATTTAAGCCAATGTTGTGCCAGATTTGTGCCAGAGTTCGTGCCAGAGTTCTGCCGGAGTTGTGCCAGAGTTGTGCCATATTTGTGCCAAAGTTTTTAAAGAGTTGCGCCAGAGATATTCTAGAGTTGTTCCAGATTTGTGCCATAGTTTTGCCAGAGCTAGGCCAATGTTGTGCCAGGGTTGTGCGAGAGTTGTTCCAGCGTTGTGCCAGAGTTGTGCCAGATTTCTGCCAATGTTGTTTCAGAGTTGTATCAGAGTTGTGCCAGAGCTCTGCCTGGGTTGTGCCAGAGTTCTGCCATAGTTGTGCCAAATTTGTGCCAGAGTTGTGCCAGAGTTGTGCCAGAGTTGTTCCAGAGTTGTGGCAGAGTTGTACCAGTGTTGTGCCAGAGTTGTGCAAGAGGTTTGTCAGAGTTGTGCCAGAGTGCTGCCAGAGTTGTGCAAGAGTTGTGCCAGAGTTGTGCCAGAGTTATTCCAGTGTTGTGCCAGAGTTGTGCAAGAGGTTTGTCAGAGTTGTGCCAGAGTGCTGCCAGAGTTGTGCAAGAGTTGTGCCAGAGTTGTGCCAGAGTTATTCCAGTGTTGTGCTAGAGCTGTGCCAGAGTCGTGCCAGAGTTATGCCATAGATGTGCCAGGGTTGTGCCAGAGTTGTGCAAAAGTTGGGCCAGAGTTGTACTAGAGTTGTGCCAGAATTGTGCCAGAATTGTGCCAGAGTTGTGCCAGAGTTGCACCAAAATAGTACCAGAGTTATGCCAAAGTTCTGCCAGAGTTGTGCCATAGTTGTACCAGAGTTACGTCAGAGTTGTGCCAGAATTGTGCCAGAGTTGTGCCAGAGTTCTGCCAGAGTTTTGCCTGAGTTGTGCCAGAGTTGTGCCAGAGTTGTGCCAGATTTAAGCCAATATTGTGTCAGAGTTGTGCCAGAGTCGTGCCAGAGTTCTGCCAGAGTTGTGCCAGAGTTGTGCCAGATTTAAGCCAATATTGTGTCAGAGTTGTGCCAGAGTCGTGCCAGAGTTCTGCCAGAGTTGTGCCAGAGTTGTGCCAGATTTAAGCCAATATTGTGTCAGAGTTGTGCCAGAGTCGTGCCAGAGTTCTGCCAGAGTTGTGCCAGAGTTGTGCCAGATTTAAGCCAATATTGTGTCAGAGTTGTGCCAGAGTCGTGCCAGAGTTCTGCCAGAGTTGTGCCAGAGTTGTGCCAGATTTAAGCCAATATTGTGTCAGAGTTGTGCCAGAGTCGTGCCAGAGTTCTGCCAGAGTTGTGCCAGAGTTGTGCCAGATTTAAGCCAATATTGTGTCAGAGTTGTGCCAGAGTCGTGCCAGAGTTCTGCCAGAGTTGTGCCAGAGTTGTGCCAGATTTAAGCCAATATTGTGTCAGAGTTGTGCCAGAGTCGTGCCAGAGTTCTGCCAGAGTTGTGCCAGAGTTGTGCCAGATTTAAGCCAATATTGTGTCAGAGTTGTGCCAGAGTCGTGCCAGAGTTCTGCCAGAGTTGTGCCAGAGTTGTGCCAGATTTAAGCCAATATTGTGTCAGAGTTGTGCCAGAGTCGTGCCAGAGTTCTGCCAGAGTTGTGCCAGAGTTGTGCCATAGTTGTGCCAGAGTTGTGCCAGAGTTATGCTAGAGTTGTGCCAGAGTTGTGCCAGAGTTGGGCCAGAGTTGTGCTAGCGTTGTGCCAGAGTTGTGCCAGAGTTGTGCTTGAGTTGTGCCAGAGTTGTGCCAGAGTTGTGCCAGAGGTGTGCCAGAGTTGTGCCAGAGTTGTGCCAGAGTTGGGCCAAAGGTGCCCCAGAGTTCTGCCATAGTTGTGCCAAAATAGTATCAGAGTTGTGCCAGAGTTGTGCCAGAGTTGTGCCATCGTTGTGCCAGAGTTACGCCAGATGTTGTCAGAAGATTGCATGTGCTGCCGCAGAGTGGACGCGGTCGGAGAGACGAGCGTTTCAATGGTGGACAGGAGCACGAGCAGAAGCGAAGTGGAAGCGGCGATAGGACGACGAATGAAAGCGGAGGATGAAGAGGAATGAAAAGGAAGGGCCTGGACGCGACACCAAAGGTACGAGCGCTGAGATCTTTACAGGAAGGAAGTGGACGCAGCACCTTGAGGGCAGAACGGAAGCTTCCTTGAAGGTGCGGGCGTTGCTGACGTATGAGTGACGTTTAGCAGAAGTGAGAGGGTGCAGTGCGAGAGCACGGGCGCTGAGCTGAGAATGGAGGGCAGGAGAGACTGGAGGCGGCCCAAAGGGCGAGCTTGAATGGAATCCAATGGATTGATTATAGAATGTAGTACAAGCAATGCAAATAGGAAAGGTCTAGCCTAGCGCGCTTCGTCGAGCGGGCATAGAGATAGCGGCTCGGGCAAGCGCGAGATTAGGGAGCGCCTCGAGACCACGATTTGGCTTTGCTAGCCGTACGCATAGGGGAGTGGTGAGTGCAGGCACGATCTTCGCAGGTGCGTTTCGCCTGGGCCGTTGTGGTATGCGGCCGTTGGTTTCGGTCTTGGCAAGGCTCGCACAGCTTGTCGGTCGTAGGACCGTTTGGGTATTGATCTTGTAACTCCGGAGATGAACCTGCATTGGCACTCTTTATTTCCTCAGTGGCTGCACCCTTTGAAGCAATCTCCGAGATAAGATTTGACACACCCCTTAGATCGGGAGAGGGGTGCAAGCCTTGAATGGTAGGCCTGCGAGTCCTGCTTCTGGGGGAGTGCAGCACAGAGAGAGCTTGGGAGGTTTTGGAGGCGGTGGACGCCTTAGCACCAGGTTGTAGAGAGAAGAGAGGAAACCTGGGCGATGCAGCAGTTTTTGAGCAGTGGTTGAGGGGTCTTCAGTGAGGGGAGAGAAGCAGTTCATCAGTAGTGTGGAGGAGGGTTCAGTTGAGTTGCAGTGGGGCAGTGTGGGTTTGCAGTAAGAGGCCGACTGATTCCGATCACGTATCCATACTGTTCTTGGACTTGGGCCGTGCTTAGATTTGCGCAGGTTGTGGACGACGACAACTCTGCGAAGGCAGGCAGTCCAGATCTGTGAGGTCATGTGATGCGTCTTCATGAAGTAGTCTGCTTCTTGCAGTAGACGATTGATGAGAAGTTTGCCGTGGGCGGGGGCTGCGGTTAGCATTGTTCCGTGAGTTGTGCAGTAGCTTGTGAGAAAGGTGTGAAGAGGTGCGTGAGAGGTGTTGGAGAGGATGAGGCGAGGTGGTCGGTCAAAGTGTTTGGTTTGTTGATTTAGCCAGTCCCTGAGTGGAGGGACAGCCCCGGTCAGTGTGCGAAGGGAGAGAATAGTGCAGTGCTGTGAGTATTGATCGTGAATGAAGAGGAAGTGACTGTGACGGGCCGTGGAGTATGTAGTCAGAGGCTGGATGAGGGCAATGTGTAGGGAGTCAAAGCTGCATAGAGAGGGGTGGGAAGAGAGAGGAGGAGAGGAGGACGCGGTGTACATCTCAAAACCATACTCCTCACATCCAATCTCAGTCACAGGCTCAACTACTCCTAACATGACAGCATTGTTAGGAGCAGGGTTCACAGCAACAGGGATGGCAGGGGAAGATGGAGTTTCCATGTTGTTGGCTGGGGTTGAACGCCAGTTCAAGCTTCCCATCCGGTTATAGTACCGCTGACGACGCTCTTCCGCCCAGTTGGTTTGTTCACCATAGGACTTGCCGGGGTTCTGATCCAACCACTCGTCAGTAGCGCGATGATCACAGACCTGGGGTGGGTGGTTGCGGCGGCCACACTTGGTTCCTTTGAAGGGACCGTGGCGGATGATGTACGAACAGGCGGGAAAACGGTTGAACATGCGGTTGTCGGTGGTGGCGGCCATGGTTTCAAATGAGTTGGTGGCGATGGTAGTCTTGCGTGCTTGCTTGGCAACGTAGTCCTGTTCTGCTGCCATGAGTTTGAGGCTGATGACAGCGAGGGTCAGTTGGTCAACAGGCAGCTGCAGCAAGATTTGGCGGATGATATCATACTGACCAGGAAGGTCGGAGATGATGCCGGTGCAGACGACAGCAGGAGGAAGGTCAATCTTCATTTCCTTTAGATCGCAGGCAATGGTGCTGACGGCTGCAATGTAAGTGCCCATGTTGGTATGGGCGGCGAAGGGCACGGAGAAGAGTGACATGATCTTGATTCCGCAGGCGGTGGAGGTGTTGTTACTGAAGCGATCTTCAAGGGCTTTCCACACTTCGTGAGGCTTGCTGCCGAGAGTGCGGATGTCTTCATGCAGTTCAGGGGAGGAGGTGGTCATGATGGTCATGAGGGCGGTGCTTTTGGCGACTTCACAGGAGGCGCGGCTGATAGTGGTGGGGGCAACGTGGACCGAGGAGGAAGAGGCATTTGATGGAGCAGGGTGAGATACAGATCCACCGGAGGGGTCTCCACCGGGAGTGGTTGATGCAGTTGCAGTTGAGGAGGAGGAGGTGGCATCAGGTGGTTCTATTCCAGTGTCCGAGTTGGTGATGAGATGGCTGAGGGTGACTCCTTCAACCTTTTGTGTTCCAAAGATAAGTGACACTGAGTAGCTCCACAGCTTGTAGTTGCTCGTACCATCTGGCTTTACAGCGAGCTTGGGAAGACCAGACAGAGTGAGAGAGGATGCCATGATGGAGTTGACGATGAGACGATGGGAAGAATGGACAGGTGAAGATGGTTGAGGATATTATACTGCGGCGATGAGAGTGTGCTGAGGGATACCACGATATTGATGCGCTTCGATTGCGGAGATGCTTTTCGAGGAAATGAGACAGGGTGCACGGGCGGAACCTCGTGCACTGATGACGGAGATGATGGATGAGCGAAAATTGCTTGCTGATGGAGTGGGCGCAGGGGCAGAACCTCGTGCGTGCAGTTTACCAGGAGGAGGTCGTATGGTGCTGCCACGACACCTTAGTCAGAAGAGGCGCTGCCACCGCAGTTCTTCTGGCGACCACAGTTCTCCGAGGCAGAGAATTTTGACAGGAGTGGGTGCGGCCGATGATGGCGAGCACAATGAGCCAGGGGTGTTACTTGTGCTCTGATACCATGTCAGAAGATTGCAAGTGCTGCCGCAGAGTGGACGCGGTCGGAGAGACAAGCGTTTCAATGGTGGACAGGAGCACGAGCAGAAGCAAAGTGGAAGCGGCGATAGGACGACGAGTGAAAGCGGAGGATGAAGAGGAATGACAAGGAAGGGCCTGGGTGCAACACCAAAGGTGCGAGCGCTGAGATCTTTACAAGAAGGAAGTGGACACAGCACCTTGAGGGCAGAACGGAAGCTTCCTTGAAGGTGCGGGCGTTGCTGACGTATGAGTGACGTTTAGCAGAAGTGAGAGGGCGCAGTGCGAGAGCACGGGCGCTGAGCTGAGAATGGAGGGCAGGAGAGACTGGAGGCGGCCCAAAGGGCAAGCCTGAAGGGAATCCAATCGATTGATTATAGAATATAGTACAAGCAATACAAATAGGAAAGGTCTAGCCTAGCGCGCTTCGTCGAGCGGGCATAGAGATAGCGGCTCGGGCAAGTGCGAGATTAGGGAGCGCCTCAAGACCACGATTCGGCTTTGCTAGCCGTACGCATAGGGGAGTGGTGAGTGCAGGCATGATCTTCGCATGTGCGTTTCGCTCGGGTCGTTGTGGTATGCGGCCGTTGGTTTCGGTCTTGGTGAGGCTCGCACAGCTTGTCGGTCGAAGGACCGTTTGGGTGTTGATCTTGTAACTCTGGAGATGAACCTGCATTGGCACTCTTTATATCCTCAGTGGCTGCACCCCTTGAAGCGATCTCCGATATAATATTTGACAGATATGTGCTAGAGTTGTGCCAGAGTTGTGCCAAAGTTCTCCCATAGATGTGCCTGAGTTGTGCCAGGGTTGTGCCATAGTTATCTGCAGTTGTGCCAGAGTTGTGCAAGAGTTGTGCCAGAGTTGTGCCAAAGTTCTCCCATAGATGTGCCTGAGTTGTGCCAGGGTTGTGCCATAGTTATCTGCAGTTGTGCCAGAGTTGTGCAAGAGTTGTGCCAGAGTTGTGCCAATGTTGTGCCAGAGTTCTGCCGGAGTTGTGCCAGAGTTGTGCCATAGTTGTCCCAAAATTGTTCCAGAGTTGCACCAGAGGTGTGCAAGAGTTGTGCCAGAGTTGTGCCATATTTGTGCTAGGGCTGGACCAATACTGTGCCAGAGTTGTGCCAGCGTTGTTCCAGAGTTGTGCCAGAGTTGTGCCAGAGTTGTGCCATATTTGTGCTAGGGCTGGACCAATACTGTGCCAGAGTTGTGCCAGCGTTGTTCCAGAGTTGTGCCAGAGTTGTGCCAGATTTGTGCCAATGTTGTTCTAGAGTTGTGCTAGAGCTATGCCAGAGTTCTGCCGGAGTTGTGCCAGAGTTGTGCCATAGTTGTGCCAAAGTTGTTAAAGAGTTGCACCAGAGTTGTGCCAGAGTTGTGCCAGAGTTGTGCCATAGTTTTGCCAGAGCTAGGCCAATGTTGTGCCAAAGTTGTGCCAGAATTGTTATAGAGTTGTGCCAGAGTTGTGCCAGATTTGTGCCAATGTTGTTCCAGTCTTGTGTCAGAGTTGTGCCAGAGTTCTGCCGGAGTTTTGCCAGAGTTGTGCCATAGTTGTGCCAAAGTTGTGCCAGAGTTGTGCCACAGTTGTGCCAGAGTGGTGCCAGATTTGTGCCATAGTTGTGCCAGAGTTGTACCAGAGTGGTGCCAGAGTTGTGCCAGAGTTGTGCCAGAGTTGTACCAGTGTTGTGCCAGAGTTGTGCAAGAGGTGTGTCAGAGTTGTGCCAGAGTGTTGCCAGAGTTGTGCAAGAGTTGTGCCAGAGTTGGGCCAGAGTTGTTCCAGTGTTGTGCTAGAGCTGTGCCAGCGTCGTGCCAGAGATGTGCCATAGTTGTGCCAGAGTTGTGCCAGAGTTGTGCCAGAGTTATGCCAGAGTTGTGACAGAGTTGTGCCAGAGTTGTACCAGAATTTTGCCAGTGTTGTGCCAAAGTTGTGCAAGAGTTGTGCCAGGGTTGTGTCAGAGTTGTGCCAGAGTTGTGCTTGCGTTGTGCCATAGTTATGCCAGAGTTGTGCCAGAGTTGTGTCAGAGTTGTGCCTGAGTTGTGCCATAGTTGTGCCAGAGTTGTGCCATAAATGTGCCAGAGTTGTTCTCGAGTTGTGCCAGACTTGTGCCAGTGTTGTGCCAGAGTTGTGCCAAAGTTGTGCTAAAGTTGTGCCAGGGTTGTGCCAGAGTTATGCCAGATTTGTGCCTGAGTTGTTCCAGAGTTGTGCCAGAGTTGTGCACGTGTTTTGCCAGATTTGTGCCATAGTTGTGCCATGGTTGTGCCGGAGTGCTGCCAGAGTTGTGCCAGAGTTTTGGCAGAGTTGTGCCACAGTTGTTCCATTATTGTGCTATAGTTGTGCCATAGTCGTGCCACCGTTGTACTATAGTTGTGCCAGAGTTGTGCCAGAGTTGTGCCAGAGTTGGGCCAGAGTCGTGCCAGAGTTGTGCCATAGTTGTGCCGGAGTTGTGCCAGAGTTGTACAAAAGTTGTGCCAGAGTTGTACCAGAGTTGTGCCAAAATTGTGCCAGTGCTGTGCTAGAGTTGTGCCAGAGTTGTGCCAGAGTTGTGCCAGAGTTGGGCCAGTGTTGTGGTATAGTTGTGCCAGAGTTGTGCCAGAGGTGTGCCAGAGTTGTGCCAGAGTTGTGCCAGAGTTGTACCAGAGTTGTGCCAAAATTGTGCCAGTGCTGTGCTAGAGTTGTGCCAGAGTTGTGCCAGAGTTGTGCCAGAGTTGGGCCAGTGTTGTGGTATAGTTGTGCCAGAGTTGTGCCAGAGGTGTGCCAGAGTTGTGCCAGAGTTGGGCCAGTGTTGTGGTATAGTTGTGCCAGAGTTGTGCCAGAGGTGTGCCAAACGTGTGCCAAACGTGTGCCATAGTTGTGTCATGGTTGTTTCAGAGTTGTGCCAAAGCTGTGCCAGAGTTGTGCCAGAGCTGTGCCAGAGTTCTGCCAAAGTTGTGCCATAGTTGTGCCAGAGTTAGGCCAGTGTTGTGCTAGAGTTGTGCCAAAGTTGTCCCATATTTGTGCCAGAGTTGTGCCATAGTTGTGCCAGAGCTGGGCCAATGTTGTGCCAGAGTTGTGGCAGAGTTGTGCCATAATTGTGCCAAAGTTGTACCAGAGTTGTGCCAATGTTGTGCAAGCGTTGTGCCAGAGTTGTGCCAGAGTTCTGCCGGAGATGTGCCAGAGTTGTGCCATAGTTGTGCCAAAGTTGTTTCAAAGTTGTCCCATAGTTGTGCCGGAGTTGTGCTAGTTGTACCATAGTTGTGCCATAGCTGGGCCAATGTTGTGCCAGAGTTGTGCCAGAGTTGTGCCAGAGTTGTGCCATAACTGTGCCAATGTTGTGCCAGAGTTGTGCCAGAGTTGTGCCAGAGCTTTGCCTGTGTTGTGCCAGAGTTTTTCCATAGTGGTGCCAGAGTTGTGCCAGAGTCGTGCCAGAGTTGTGCCATATTTGTGCTAGAGTGTGACCATAGTTGTGCCAGAGTTGTGCCAGAGTTGTGCCAGGTTTATGCTTGAGTTGGTCCAGAGTTATGCCAGAGTTGTGCCAGAGTTGTGCAATAGTTGTTCCATTATTGTGCTAGAGTTGTGCCAGGGTTGTGCTAGAGCTGTGCTATAGTTGTGCCAGAGTTTTGCCAGAGTTTGGCCAGAGTTGTGCCAGAGTTGTGCCATAGTTGTGCCATAGTTGTGCCAGCGTTGTGCCAGAGTTGTGCCAAAGTTCTGCAAGAGTGCTGCCAGATTTGTGCCAGAGTTTTGCCATAGCTGTGCCAGAGTTGTTTCAGTGTTGTGTTAGATTGTGCAGAGTCGTGCCAGAGTTGTGCCATAGTTGTGCTTGAGTTGTGCCAGTGTTTAGCCAGAGTTGTACCAGAGTTGTGCCAGAGTTGTGCCAGAGTTGTGCCAGAGTTGTACCAGAGTTGTGCCAGAGTTGTGCCAAACTAGTACCAGAGTTGTGCCAAAGTTGTGCCAGAGTTGTGCCATAGTTGTGCCAGAGGTACGTCAGAGTTGTGCCAGAGTTGTGCCAGAGTTTTGCCTGAGTTGTGCCAGAGTTGTGCCAGAGTTATCAACAGTTGTGCCAGAGTTGTGCCAGAGTTGTGCCAGAGTTAAGCCAATGTTATGCAAGAGTTGTGCCAGAGTTCGTGCCAGAGTTCTGCCGGAGTTGAGCCAGAGTTGTGCCATAATTGTGCCAAAGTTTGTCAAGAGTTGCGCCAGAGTTGTGCCAGAATTGTGCCAGAGTTGTGCAATAGTTTTGCCAGAGCTAGGCAAATGTTGTGCTAGGGTTGTGCGAGAGTTGTTCCAGAGTTGTGCCAGAGTTGTGCCAGATTTGTACCAATGTTGTTTCTGAGTTGTGTCAGAGTTGTGCCAGAGCTGTGCCTGGGTTGTGCCAAAGTTGTGCCAGAGTGCTGCCAGAGTTGTGCAAGAGTTGTGCCAGAGTTGTGCCAGATTTGTACCAATGTTGTTTCTGAGTTGTGTCAGAGTTGTGCCAGAGCTGTGCCTGGGTTGTGCCAAAGTTGTGCCAGAGTGCTGCCAGAGTTGTGCAAGAGTTGTGCCAGAGTTGTGCCAAAGTTATTCCAGTGTTGTGCTAGAGCTGTGCCAGAGTCGTGCCAGAGTTGTGCCATAGATGTGCCAGAGTTGTGCCAGAGTTGTGCAAAAGTTGGGCCAAAGTTGTACCAGAATTGTGCCAGAGTTGTGCCAGAGTTGTGCCAGAGTTGTACCAGAGTTCTGCCAGAGTTGTGCCAAAATAGTACCAGAGTTGTGCCAAGGTTGTGCCAGAGTTGTGCCATAGTTGTACCAGAGTTACGTCATAGTTGTGCCAGAATTGTGCCAGAGTTGTGCCAGAGTTCAGCCAGAGTTTTGCCAGAGTTGTGCCAGAGTTGTGCCAGAGTTATCCACAGTTGTGCCAGAGTTGTGCCATAGTTGTGCCA
>SZWC01001616.1:167508-194202 GCA_023375785.1 Penium margaritaceum | reverse complement strand
GCCAGAGTTTTGCCAGAGTTGTGCCAGAGTTGTGCCAGAGTTATCCACAGTTGTGCCAGAGTTGTGCCATAGTTGTGCCAGAGTTGTACCAGAGTTAAGCCAATGTTGTGCCAGAGTTGTGCCAGAGTTGTGCCAGAGTTCTGCCGGAGTTGAATCAGAGTTGTGCCATACTTGTGCCAAAGTTTTTAAAGAGTTGCGCCAGAGTTGTGCCAGAGTTGTGCCAGAGTTGTGCCATAGTTTTGCCAGAGCTGGGCCAATGTTGTGCCAGAGTTATGCGAGAGTTGCGCCAGAGTTGTGCCAGAGTTGTTTCAGAGTTGTGCCAGATTTGTACCAGTGTTGTGCCAGAGTTGTGCAAGAGGTTTGCCATAGTTGTGCCAGAGTGCTGCCAGAGTTGTGCAATAATTGTGCCAGGGTTGTGCCAGAGTTGTTTTTAGTGTTGTGCTATAGCTGTGCCAGAGTTGTGCCAGAGGTGTGCCATAGTTGTGCCAGAGTTGTGCCAGAGTTGTGCCAGAGTTATGCCAGAGTTGTGCCATAGTTGTGCCAGAGTTGTGCTAGATTTGTGCCAGTGTTTTGCCAGCGTTGTGCCAAAGTTGTGATAGGGTTGTGTCAGAGTTGTGCTAGAGTTGGGCCAGTGTTGTGCCAGCGTTGTGCCAGAGTTGTGCCAGAGTTGTGCTAGAGATGTCCCATGGTTGTGCCAGAGGTGGGCCAATGTTGTGCCAACGTTTTGCCAGAGTTGTGCCAGAGTTGTGCCAGAGCTGTACCAATGTTGTGCAAGAGTTGTGCTAGAGTTGTGCCAGAGTTCTGTTGGAGCTGTGCCAAGACTGTGCCATAGTGTGCCAATGTTGTGCCAGAGTTGTGCCAGAGTTGTGCCAGAGTTGTGCCAGAGTTGTGCCAGAGTTGTGCCAGAGTTGGGCCAAAGGTGTGCCAGAGTTCTGCCAGAGTTGTGCCAAAATAGTACCAGAGTTGTGCCAGAGTTGGGCCAGAGTTGTGCCATGGTTTTGCCAGAGTGACGCCAGAGTTGTGCCAGAGTTGTGCGAGAGTTGTGCCAAAGTTCTCCCATAGATGTGCCTGAGTTGTGCCAGGGTTGTGCCAGAGTTATCTACAGTTGTGCCAGAGTTGTGCCAGAGTTGTTCCAGAGTTGTGCGAGAGCTGTTCCAGAGTTGTGCCAATGTTGTGCCAGAGTTCTGCCGGATTTGTGCCAGAGTTGTGCCATAGTTGTCCCAAAGTTGTTCCAGAGTTGTGCCAGAGTTGTGCCAGAGTTGTTCCAGAGTTGTGCGAGAGCTGTTCCAGAGTTGTGCCAATGTTGTGCCAGAGTTCTGCCGGATTTGTGCCAGAGTTGTGCCATAGTTGTCCCAAAGTTGTTCGAGAGTTGCACCAGAGGTGTGCAAGAGTTGTGCAAGAGTTGTGCCATAGTTGTGCCAGGGCTGGACCAATATTGTGCCAGAGTTGTGCCCGAGTTGTTCCAGAGTTGTGCCAGAGTTGTGCCAGATTTGTGCCAATGTTGTTCTAGAGTTGTGCCAGAGCTGTGCCAGAGTTCTGCCGGAGTTGTGCAAGAGTTGTTCCATAGTTGTGCCAAAGTTGTTAAAATTTGCACCAGAGTTGTACCAGAGTTGTGCCATAGTTGTGCCATAGTTTTGCCAGAGCTAGGCCAATGTTGAGCCAAAGTTGTGCCAGACTTGTTATAGAGTTGTGCCAGATTTGTGCCAATGTTGTTCCAGTCTTGTGTCAGAGGTGTGCCAGAGTTCTGCCGGAGTTGTGCCAGAGTTGTGCCATAGTTGTGCTAAAGTTGTGCCAGAGTTGTGCCACAGTTGTGCCAGAGTTGTGCCAGAGTTGTACCAGAGTGGTGCCATAGTTGTGCCAGAGTTGTGCCACATTTGTACCAGTGTTGTGCCAGAGTTGTGCCAGAGGTGTGTCAGAGTTGTGTCAGAGTGCTGCTAGAGTTGTGCAAGAGTTGTGCTAGAGTTGTGCCAGAGTTGTTCCAGTGTGGTGCTAGAGTTGTGCCAGAGTCGTGCCAGAGATGTGCCATAGTTGTGCCAGAGTTGTGCTAGAGTTGTGCCAGAGTTGTGCAAGAGTTGTGCTAGAGTTGTGCCAGAGTTGTTCCAGTGTGGTGCTAGAGTTGTGCCAGAGTCGTGCCAGAGATGTGCCATAGTTGTGCCAGAGTTGTGCTAGAGTTGTGCCAGAGTTATGCCAGAGTTGTGACAGAGTTGTGCCAGAGTTGTACGAGATTTGTGCCAGTGTTGTGCCAAAGTTGTGCAAGAGTTGTGCCAGGGTTGTGTCAGAGTTGTGCCAGAGTTAGGCCATAGTTGTGCCAGGGTTGTGCCAGAGTTGTGCCAGAGTTGTGCGAGAGTGGTGCGAGAGTTGTGCAAGATTTGTGCAAGAGTTGTGCCAGAATTGTGCCAGAGTTGTGCCAGAGATGTGCCAGAGTGGTGCCATAGTTGTGCCAGAGATACGCCAGAGTTATGCCAGAGTTCTGCCAGAGTTGTGCCAGAGTTGTGCCAAAGTTCTGCCAGAGTTGTGCCTGCGTTGTGCCAGAGTTGTGCCAGAGTTATCCACAGTTGTGCTAGAGTTGTGTCAGAGTTATGCCAGAGTTGTGCCAGAGTTGTGCTAATGTTGTGCCAGAGTTGTGCCAGAGTTGTTCCAGAGTTGTGCCAGAGTTGTGCCATATTCGTGCCAGTGTTGTTCCAGAGTTGTGCCAGAGTTGTGCCAGAGTTCTGCCGGAGTTGTGCCAGAGTTGTGCCGTCGTTTTGTCAAAGTTGTTCCTAAGTTGCGCCAGAGTTGTGCCAGAGTTGTGCCAGAGTTGTGCCAGAGTTATGCCAGAGTTCCGCCATAGCTGTACCAGTGGTGTGCCATAACTATGCCAGAGTTGTGCCAGAGTTGTACCAGAGTTGTGCGAGAGTTGTGCCAGAGTTGTGCCAGAGTTGTGCCAGTGTTGTGCCACAGTTGTGCCAGAGTTATGCCAGAGTTCCGCCATAGCTGTACCAGTGGTGTGCCATAACTATGCCAGAGTTGTGCCAGAGTTGTACCAGAGTTGTGCGAGAGTTGTGCCAGAGTTGTGCCAGAGTTGTGCCAGTGTTGTGCCACAGTTGTGCCAGAGTTATGCCAGAGTTCCGCCATAGCTGTACCAGTGGTGTGCCATAACTATGCCAGAGTTGTGCCAGAGTTGTACCAGAGTTGTGCGAGAGTTGTGCCAGAGTTGTGCCAGAGTTGTGCCAGTGTTGTGCCACAGTTGTGCCAGAGTTATGCCAGAGTTCCGCCATAGCTGTACCAGTGGTGTGCCATAACTATGCCAGAGTTGTGCCAGAGTTGTACCAGAGTTGTGCGAGAGTTGTGCCAGAGTTGTGCCAGAGTTGTGCCAGTGTTGTGCCACAGTTGTGCCAGAGTTATGCCAGAGTTCCGCCATAGCTGTACCAGTGGTGTGCCATAACTATGCCAGAGTTGTGCCAGAGTTGTACCAGAGTTGTGCGAGAGTTGTGCCAGAGTTGTGCCAGAGTTGTGCCAGTGTTGTGCCACAGTTGTGCCAGAGTTATGCCAGAGTTCCGCCATAGCTGTACCAGTGGTGTGCCATAACTATGCCAGAGTTGTGCCAGAGTTGTACCAGAGTTGTGCGAGAGTTGTGCCAGAGTTGTGCCAGAGTTGTGCCAGTGTTGTGCCACAGTTGTGCCAGAGTTATGCCAGAGTTCCGCCATAGCTGTACCAGTGTTGTGCCATAACTATGCCAGAGTTGTGCCAGAGTTGTTCCAGAGTTGTGCGATAGTTGTGCCAGAGTTGTGCCAGAGTTGTGCCAGAGTTGAACCAATGCTGTGCAAGAGTTGTGCTAGAGTTGTGCCAGAATTCTGTTGGAACTGTGCCAAGACTGTGCCATAGTGTGCCAATGTTGTGCCATAGTTGTGCTAGAGTTGTGCCAGAGTTGTACCTGTGTTGTGCCAGAGTTGTGCCGGAGTTGTGCCAGAGTTGTGCTATAGTTGTGCCAGAGTTGTGCCAAAGCTGTGCCAGAGTTCTGCCAGAGTTGTGCTAAAATAGTACCAGAGTTGTGCCAGAGTTGTGCCAGAGTTGTGTCATAGTTGTGCCCGAGTTATGCCAGAGTTGTGCCAGAGTTGTACCAGAGTGGTACCAGAGTTGTGTCAGAGTTGTGCCAGAGTTGTACCAGTGTTGTGCTATAGTTGTGCCAGAGGTGTGTCAGAGTTGTGCCAGAGTGCTGCCAGAGTTGTGCAAGAGCTGTGCCATAGTTGTGCCAGAGTTGTTCCAGTGTTGTGCTAGAGCTGTGCCAGAGTCGTGCCAGAGTTGTGCCATAGTTGTACCAGAGTTGTGCCAGAGTTCTGCCAGAGTTGTGCAAGAGCTGTGCCATAGTTGTGCCAGAGTTGTTCCAGTGTTGTGCTAGAGCTGTGCCAGAGTCGTGCCAGAGTTGTGCCATAGTTGTACCAGAGTTGTGCCAGAGTTGAGCCAGAGTTATGCCAGAGTTGTGACAGAGCTGTGCCATAGTTGTACCAGATTTGTGCCAGTGTGTCAGAAAATACTCTACTGCCATCAAGTCCCAGCCCAAGTTAATCTCGTACCCCCTGCCTGCACCATCTACCTCGGGGCTTCGGAAAGGCAGCAACCGGATTTACCCAAATACCCTCTCGCTCGGCGGATCAGCTCCTCTCGCAGCAAATGTCCGTCGCCCCCGGAATATCCGCACAACGGTCAAGCCCCAACGGACGACCAGCCGACGAACCTCGCCACCGTGCCTGCCCACGAACCTCCTCGCCCGACAAGGCGATTCGGTCCACGCTACGCGACAACGGGTGGCTCACAAACCAAGCACCAGAAGATCGAAGACGGAGTCAGCTCCCCACGACCAACAATCACCGCCACTCCGTCCAGCATCGCACTACAGACCGGGTCGTGGTCTGCCCCACGATACAGGGAAACCAGTGGTGCTCGCTGGCGTCACACCAGCACTGCTCAGCCGAGTTGCCTCGCGACTCGGCTCTCAAAGGCAGCAGCAGCAGAAACAGCAAGGTGGCAACGGCGACTACTGTCGTACCGCCCACCCTAACCATAGACCTAGTCTAGCTAGTACTTAAGACATTGTACGTTCCTTACTATAGTTAACCCCTTGTGGTTCACTCAATTCCTCGTGCCATTCATCGCTTCCGTCATTCAGCTCTCCCGCTTGGGCCCGCCTTCGTGGCTGCGGCCTCTTTCTCTCGTTCATCCTGCCTTCATGCCCGCCAGATCTGGCTGCGGCTCATCGTGCTCTTCTCTTGCATTGCGCCCGTGCCTGTTGCACTGCGCCCAGTTCATTATCATCTCAGCCCGTACCTTGCCGCTGCGGCTCTTGCCCGCGGCTCGGCTGCAGCAGCCCCCGTGCTCTTCGTGCTCATCATCAGTATCGTGCTTGACATCAAACCGATCTCATCAGTAACCTTCGGTGCCCCATCGCTCGTGTTCCTCAGCCTCAGGCTAAGCAGTACTCAACGTCGTTGCCGGACTGACATCAGCGTGACATCAGCACTTGGAACCTTCACCGCAGCTTCTGGTTTCTGCTTCACCACCCTTCCCGTTGCTCCTCAACGCCTAGCAAAATCCTGACATGGTATCAGAGCCCAGTGAATGATCCGGGCTCCATCATCGCCTCCTCCTTCTCGCTGACGCCTGAACCGTCCCGCCGCACCGCGCAGTTGATCAGCAGCAGCCGCATCGCCATCACTCGCTTTCTCCCTCTACTGCAAGGTGGACGACGCTGTGTATGGGCACAGCATCCAAACACCTTGGGGGCAGCAGCATCATTATCTCTTGCAGTCATTATTCCTCTTCACCAACCACGACATCCTCGCTGACGCCACCAATGCCCTACCGAAGCGCACTTCAACTGCCTCATCACTCATCATCGGCAACATCTCCAGCGGACAGCAGACATCTCTCCCTCAACAGCGCCCTTCTCCTTGAGTGTAAACAGTCGTCCAGAAACTGTGTATGGGCACAGCTCCAAGACGGCGCTATACACCAAGCAGCAGCACCATCCAGCCTTTTTCCCACAACAAAAACATCACTCAGCAAGTACAAACAGCACCAGCAATAGCAGTCATCACAGATACAGCCATCACCAACAGCTTGCAGCAGCAAAGCAACTAAGAGGCAACGTCAACCTGACTCAAGCCCACGTACTCACTCCTCCATCAGCTCACCTCTCACCTTCATAATGTTGCTCACCCTAACCTGGATCATCGCTCTTGCCAGCCCTGTCTGTGAATCACAGGCAACGTGGGTCATCTTCCCTTTCTTGATCAGAGCCTCAACGCAGGATTTACGGATCTCGGAGCTGCTCCACTTCGCGGCAAAACACCTCAACACACGGGATGCAACTGCACCTACTGCACCCTTACGGGTAACATCAACGACAGCACCAGTACCTCAGCTATCTCCCTCGCAAAAGGCTGCATGACAATCATCAAACTGCTGCCCTTCCTTCCAACAGCACTGGAGCTTGTCCTCTGCTTCTCCTACTTCAGTCTATGGATTCGCACAGCAGCAGCAAAACTCCTGTCTACTCTTCTTGCCATCATCCACTGGCTGCCTATCCTCCTCCATCAGATCAGCTCTACAATTACTCCACGTGTGGTGACCATCATCACTCACTGCATCAGCCCTCGACCTCTTTACATCGTCGTCACCGGATTACCCTTCGCCAACGCCCCAGATGCGCGTTTTCCCGGTTCTCCTTCATCCAACACAGCTCGTCCCCATACCTGCTACATCACCACAGCCATGAATCCCCGCCACTTCATATTCCTCCGGTCTTTTCTCGCGAATATCAGTGTCATCGCACTAGCAACAGATCTGATTCTCCTCCTCATGTTACTCATTGTCCTCTTCTGCCACTCAACAGCACTCTTCCTCTGTCCTGCCCTCTCAGTCCTCATCTCTCAACAGGCACCTTGGACTATCGACACCACTCACAGCAGCAGATCCACAAGTAATCACGTCCTGCTCCAACCAACGCCCCTGCAACTTCAACCGACCAAAGTCCCACTAGTTCTGCTATCGACTCATGGGTACACCTCAACTTGGAGAACCAGCAAAGGAGTCCAGCTGCAACAAGCAGCAGACATCAACAGTAGCAAAGATCCCCAATACCGCATGGACTTCATCATCTGCCTACACCTCCCATCCTCCCTTTCTTCTACCCCAACAGAACTCGACAACTGGCCACTTCCTCCTTGGGCTCACGGCTACACACCTCCACCAAACAAAAACGGTTCTGCCACAACAGCCTCAACTGCTCCACACTCCTTCTCTACCCCGTCTCACAACACTCAAACTACATCAGCTCCAGCACCACCAACACATCTTCTCACTCCTCCAACTATAACCATCCAATCCGTGTCACCTCCCTTGGTCCACAGCCCAGTTCCGCTCTGGAACCACAACTACACTCCTCCTTCTCGGGTGGCCTGCGTCAGTCAGCTCCAACAAGCTCACTTCTTCACACTCTCTCTGTTCTGGCCTTCAACACAAGACCTGCGTGCTGGACTTATGGCAGTACGGGCGGCTGTCAGAAAATACTCTACTGCCATCAAGTCCCAGCCCAAGTTAATCTCGTACCCCCTGCCTGCACCATCTACCCTCGGGGCTTCGGAAAGGCAGCAACCGGATTTACCCAAATACCCTCTCGCTCGGCGGATCAGCTCCTCTCGCAGCACATGTCCGTCGCCCCCGGAATATGCGCACAACGGTCAAGCCCCAACGGACGACCAGCCAACGAACCTCGCCACCGTGCCTGCCCACGAACCTCCTCGCCCGACGAGGCGATTCGGTCCACGCTACGCGACAACGGGTGGCTCACGAACCAAGCACCAGAAGATCGAAGACGGAGTCAGCTCCCCACGACCAACAATCACCGCCATTCCGTCCAGCATCGCACTGCAAACCGGGTCGTGGTCTGCCCCACGATACAGGGAAACCAGTGGTGCTCGCTGGCGTCACACCAGCACTGCTCAGCCGAGTCGCCTCGCGACTCGGCTCTCAAAGGCAGCAGCAGCAACAGCAAGGTGGCAACGGCGACTACTGTCGTACCGCCCACCCTAACCATAGACCTAGTCTAGCTAGTACTTAAGACATTGTACGTTCCTTACTATAGTTAACCCCTTGTGGTTCACTCAATTCCTCGTGCCATTCATCGCTTCCGTCATTCAGCTCTCCCGCTTGCGCCCGCCTTCGTGGCTGCGGCCTCTTTCTCTCGTTCATCCTGCCTTCATGCCCGCCAGATCTGGCTACGGCTCATCGTGCTCTTCTCTTGCATTGCGCCCGTGCCTGTTGCACTGCGCCCAGTTCATTATCATCTCAGCCCGTACCTCGCCGCTGCTGCTCTTGCCCGCGGCTCGGCTGGAGCAGCCCCTGTGCTCTTCGTGCTCATCATCAGTATCGTGCTTGACATCAAACCGATCTCATCAGTAACCTTCGGTGCCCCATCGCTCGTGTTCCTCAGCCTCAGGCTAAGCAGTACTCAACGTCGTTGCCGGACTGACATCAGCGTGACATCAGCACTTGGAACCTTCACCGCAGCTTCTGGTTTCTGCTTCACCACCCTTCCCGTTGCTCCTCAACGCCTAGCAAAATCCTGACACAGTGTTGTGCCAAAGTTGTGCAAGAATTGTGCTAGGGTTGTGTCAGGGTTGTGCCACATTGGGCCAGAGTTGTGCCAGAGTTCTGCCAGAGTTGTGCCAGAGTTGTGCCAGAGTTGTACCAGAGTTGTGCCAGAGTTGTGCCAGAGTTGTGCCAGAGTTGTGCCAGAGATGTGCCAGAGTTGTGCCATAGTTGTGCCAGAGTTACGCCAGAGTTACGCCAAAGTTGTGCCAAAGTTGTGCCATAGTTGTGCCAAAGTTCTGCCAGAGTTGTGCCAGAGTTGTGGCAGAGTTGTGCCAGAGTTGTGGCAGAGTTGTGCCAGAGTTGTGGCAGAGTTGTGCCAGAGTTGTGGCAGAGTTGTGCCAGAGTTGTGGCAGAGTTGTGCCAGAGTTGTGGCAGAGTTGTGCCAGAGTTGTGGCAGAGTTGTGCCAGAGTTGTGGCAGAGTTGTGCCAGAGTTGTGGCAGAGTTGTGCCAGAGTTGTGGCAGAGTTGTGCCAGAGTTGTGGCAGAGTTGTGCCAGAGTTGTGGCAGAGTTGTGCCAGAGTTGTGGCAGAGTTGTGCCAGAGTTGTGGCAGAGTTGTGCCAGAGTTGTGGCAGAGTTGTGCCAGAGTTGTGGCAGAGTTGTGCCAGAGTTGTGGCAGAGTTGTGCCAGAGTTGTGGCAGAGTTGTGCCAGAGTTGTGGCAGAGTTGTGCCAGAGTTGTGGCAGAGTTGTGCCAGAGTTGTGGCAGAGTTGTGCCAGAGTTGTGGCAGAGTTGTGCCAGAGTTGTGGCAGAGTTGTGCCAGAGTTGTGGCAGAGTTGTGCCAGAGTTGTGGCAGAGTTGTGCCAGAGTTGTGGCAGAGTTGTGCCAGAGTTGTGGCAGAGTTGTGCCAGAGTTGTGGCAGAGTTGTGCCAGAGTTGTGGCAGAGTTGTGCCAGAGTTGTGGCAGAGTTGTGCCAGAGTTGTGGCAGAGTTGTGCCAGAGTTGTGGCAGAGTTGTGCCAGAGTTGTGGCAGAGTTGTGCCAGAGTTGTGGCAGAGTTGTGCCAGAGTTGTGGCAGAGTTGTGCCAGAGTTGTGGCAGAGTTGTGCCAGAGTTGTGGCAGAGTTGTGCCAGAGTTGTGGCAGAGTTGTGCCAGAGTTGTGGCAGAGTTGTGCCAGAGTTGTGGCAGAGTTGTGCCAGAGTTGTGGCAGAGTTGTGCCAGAGTTGTGGCAGAGTTGTGCCAGAGTTGTGGCAGAGTTGTGCCAGAGTTGTGGCAGAGTTGTGCCAGAGTTGTGGCAGAGTTGTGCCAGAGTTGTGGCAGAGTTGTGCCAGAGTTGTGGCAGAGTTGTGCCAGAGTTGTGGCAGAGTTGTGCCAGAGTTGTGGCAGAGTTGTGCCAGAGTTGTGGCAGAGTTGTGCCAGAGTTGTGGCAGAGTTGTGCCAGAGTTGTGGCAGAGTTGTGCCAGAGTTGTGGCAGAGTTGTGCCAGAGTTGTGGCAGAGTTGTGCCAGAGTTGTGGCAGAGTTGTGCCAGAGTTGTGGCAGAGTTGTGCCAGAGTTGTGGCAGAGTTGTGCCAGAGTTGTGGCAGAGTTGTGCCAGAGTTGTGGCAGAGTTGTGCCAGAGTTGTGGCAGAGTTGTGCCAGAGTTGTGGCAGAGTTGTGCCAGAGTTGTGGCAGAGTTGTGCCAGAGTTGTGGCAGAGTTGTGCCAGAGTTGTGGCAGAGTTGTGCCAGAGTTGTGGCAGAGTTGTGCCAGAGTTGTGGCAGAGTTGTGCCAGAGTTGTGGCAGAGTTGTGCCAGAGTTGTGGCAGAGTTGTGCCAGAGTTGTGGCAGAGTTGTGCCAGAGTTGTGGCAGAGTTGTGCCAGAGTTGTGGCAGAGTTGTGCCAGAGTTGTGGCAGAGTTGTGCCAGAGTTGTGGCAGAGTTGTGCCAGAGTTGTGGCAGAGTTGTGCCAGAGTTGTGGCAGAGTTGTGCCAGAGTTGTGGCAGAGTTGTGCCAGAGTTGTGGCAGAGTTGTGCCAGAGTTGTGGCAGAGTTGTGCCAGAGTTGTGGCAGAGTTGTGCCAGAGTTGTGGCAGAGTTGTGCCAGAGTTGTGGCAGAGTTGTGCCAGAGTTGTGGCAGAGTTGTGCCAGAGTTGTGGCAGAGTTGTGCCAGAGTTGTGGCAGAGTTGTGCCAGAGTTGTGGCAGAGTTGTGCCAGAGTTGTGGCAGAGTTGTGCCAGAGTTGTGGCAGAGTTGTGCCAGAGTTGTGGCAGAGTTGTGCCAGAGTTGTGGCAGAGTTGTGCCAGAGTTGTGGCAGAGTTGTGCCAGAGTTGTGGCAGAGTTGTGCCAGAGTTGTGGCAGAGTTGTGCCAGAGTTGTGGCAGAGTTGTGCCAGAGTTGTGGCAGAGTTGTGCCAGAGTTGTGGCAGAGTTGTGCCAGAGTTGTGGCAGAGTTGTGCCAGAGTTGTGGCAGAGTTGTGCCAGAGTTGTGGCAGAGTTGTGCCAGAGTTGTGGCAGAGTTGTGCCAGAGTTGTGGCAGAGTTGTGCCAGAGTTGTGGCAGAGTTGTGCCAGAGTTGTGGCAGAGTTGTGCCAGAGTTGTGGCAGAGTTGTGCCAGAGTTGTGGCAGAGTTGTGCCAGAGTTGTGGCAGAGTTGTGCCAGAGTTGTGGCAGAGTTGTGCCAGAGTTGTGGCAGAGTTGTGCCAGAGTTGTGGCAGAGTTGTGCCAGAGTTGTGGCAGAGTTGTGCCAGAGTTGTGGCAGAGTTGTGCCAGAGTTGTGGCAGAGTTGTGCCAGAGTTGTGGCAGAGTTGTGCCAGAGTTGTGGCAGAGTTGTGCCAGAGTTGTGGCAGAGTTGTGCCAGAGTTGTGGCAGAGTTGTGCCAGAGTTGTGGCAGAGTTGTGCCAGAGTTGTGGCAGAGTTGTGCCAGAGTTGTGGCAGAGTTGTGCCAGAGTTGTGGCAGAGTTGTGCCAGAGTTGTGGCAGAGTTGTGCCAGAGTTGTGGCAGAGTTGTGCCAGAGTTGTGGCAGAGTTGTGCCAGAGTTGTGGCAGAGTTGTGCCAGAGTTGTGGCAGAGTTGTGCCAGAGTTGTGGCAGAGTTGTGCCAGAGTTGTGGCAGAGTTGTGCCAGAGTTGTGGCAGAGTTGTGCCAGAGTTGTGGCAGAGTTGTGCCAGAGTTGTGGCAGAGTTGTGCCAGAGTTGTGGCAGAGTTGTGCCAGAGTTGTGGCAGAGTTGTGCCAGAGTTGTGGCAGAGTTGTGCCAGAGTTGTGGCAGAGTTGTGCCAGAGTTGTGGCAGAGTTGTGCCAGAGTTGTGGCAGAGTTGTGCCAGAGTTGTGGCAGAGTTGTGCCAGAGTTGTGGCAGAGTTGTGCCAGAGTTGTGGCAGAGTTGTGCCAGAGTTGTGGCAGAGTTGTGCCAGAGTTGTGGCAGAGTTGTGCCAGAGTTGTGGCAGAGTTGTGCCAGAGTTGTGGCAGAGTTGTGCCAGAGTTGTGGCAGAGTTGTGCCAGAGTTGTGGCAGAGTTGTGCCAGAGTTGTGGCAGAGTTGTGCCAGAGTTGTGGCAGAGTTGTGCCAGAGTTGTGGCAGAGTTGTGCCAGAGTTGTGGCAGAGTTGTGCCAGAGTTGTGGCAGAGTTGTGCCAGAGTTGTGGCAGAGTTGTGCCAGAGTTGTGGCAGAGTTGTGCCAGATTTGTGCCAATGTTGTTCTAGAGGTGTGCCAGAGCTGTGCGAGAGTTCTGCCAGAGTTGTGCCAGAGTTGTTCTAGAGTTGTGCCATAGTTGTGCCAGGGGTGGACCAATATTGTGCTAGAGTTGTGCCAGAGTTCTGTTTGAGCTATGCCAAGACTGTGCCATAGTGTGACAATGTTGTGCCAGAGTTGTGCTATAGTTGTGCCAGAGTTGTGCCTGAGTTGTGCCAGAGTTGTGCCAGAGTTGTGCCAGAGTTGTGCCAGAGTTGTGGCAGAGTTGTGCCAGATTTGTGGCAAAGTTGTGCCTGAGTTCTGCCAGAGTTGTGCCAAAATAGTACCTGAGTTGTGCCAGAGTTGTGCCAGAGTTGTGCCATAGTTGTGCCAGAGTTACGCCAGAGTTGTGCCAGAGTTGTGCCAGAGTTGTGCCAAAGTTCTCCCAGAGTTGTGCCTGAGTTGTGCCAGGGTTGTGCCAGAGTTATCCACAGTCGTGCCAGAGTTGTACCAGAGTTGTGCAAGAGTTATGCCAGAGTTGTGCCAGGGTTCTGCCGGAGATGTGCCAGAGTTGTGCCATAGTTGTCCCGAAGTTGTTCCAGAGTTGCACCAGAGTTGTGCCATAGTTGTGCCAGGGCTGGACCAATATTGTGCTACAGTTGTGCCAGAGTTGTTCCAGAGTTGTGCCAGAGTTGTGCCAGATTTGTGCCAATGTTGTTCTAGAGTTGTGCCAGAGCTGTGCGAGAGTTCTGCCAGAGTTGTGCCAGAGTTGTGCCATAGTTGTGCCGAAGTTGTTAAAGAGTTGCACCAGAGTTGTGCCAGAGTTGTGCCAGAGTTGCGCCATAGTTTTGCCAGAGCTAGGCCATTGTTGAGCCAAAGTTGTGCCAGAGTTGTGCCATAGTTGTCCCAAAGTTGTTCCAGAGTTGCACCAGAGTTGTGCAAGAGTTGTGCCAGAGTTGTGCCATAGTTGTGCCAGGGCTGGACCAATATTGTGCTACAGTTGTGCCAGAGTTGTTCCAGAATTGTGCCAGAGTTGTGCCAGATTTGTGCCAATGTTGTTCTAGAGTTGTGCCAGAGCTGTGCGAGAGTTCTGCCAGAGTTGTGCCAGAGTTGTGCCATAGTTGTGCCGAAGTTGTTAAATAGTTGCACCAGAGTTGTGCCAGAGTTGTGCCAGAGTTGTGCCATAGTTTTGCCAGAGCTAGGCCATTGTTGAGCCAAAGTTGTGCCAGAGTTGTTCTAGAGTTGTGCCAGAGTTATGCCAGATTTGTGCCAATGTTGGTCCAATGCTGTGTCAGAGTTGTGCCAGCATTCTGCCGGAGTTGTGCCAGAGTTGTGCCATAGTTGTGCCAACGTTGTGCCAGAGTTGTGCCAGAGTTGTGCCAGAGTGGTGCCAGAGTTGTGCCATAGTTGTGCCAGAGTTGTACCAGAGTGGTGCCAGAGTTGTGCCAGAGTTGTGCCAAAGTTGTACCAATGTTGTGCCAGAGTTGTGCCAGAGATGTGTCAGAGTTGTCCCAGAGTGCTGCCAGAGTTGTGCAAGAGTTGTGTCAGAGTTGTGCCAGAGTTCTGTCAGAGTTGTGCCAGAGTTCTGTCAGAGTTGTGCCAGAGTTCTGTCAGAGTTGTGCCAGAGTTCTGTCAGAGTTGTGCCAGAGTTCTGTCAGAGTTGTGCCAGAGTTCTGTCAGAGTTGTGCCAGAGTTCTGTCAGAGTTGTGCCAGAGTTCTGTCAGAGTTGTGCCAGAGTTCTGTCAGAGTTGTGCCAGAGTTCTGTCAGAGTTGTGCCAGAGTTCTGTCAGAGTTGTGCCAGAGTTCTGTCAGAGTTGTGCCAGAGTTCTGTCAGAGTTGTGCCAGAGTTCTGTCAGAGTTGTGCCAGAGTTCTGTCAGAGTTGTGCCAGAGTTCTGTCAGAGTTGTGCCAGAGTTCTGTCAGAGTTGTGCCAGAGTTCTGTCAGAGTTGTGCCAGAGTTCTGTCAGAGTTGTGCCAGAGTTCTGTCAGAGTTGTGCCAGAGTTCTGTCAGAGTTGTGCCAGAGTTCTGTCAGAGTTGTGCCAGAGTTCTGTCAGAGTTGTGCCAGAGTTCTGTCAGAGTTGTGCCAGAGTTCTGTCAGAGTTGTGCCAGAGTTCTGTCAGAGTTGTGCCAGAGTTCTGTCAGAGTTGTGCCAGAGTTCTGTCAGAGTTGTGCCAGAGTTCTGTCAGAGTTGTGCCAGAGTTCTGTCAGAGTTGTGCCAGAGTTCTGTCAGAGTTGTGCCAGAGTTCTGTCAGAGTTGTGCCAGAGTTCTGTCAGAGTTGTGCCAGAGTTCTGTCAGAGTTGTGCCAGAGTTCTGTCAGAGTTGTGCCAGAGTTCTGTCAGAGTTGTGCCAGAGTTCTGTCAGAGTTGTGCCAGAGTTCTGTCAGAGTTGTGCCAGAGTTCTGTCAGAGTTGTGCCAGAGTTCTGTCAGAGTTGTGCCAGAGTTCTGTCAGAGTTGTGCCAGAGTTCTGTCAGAGTTGTGCCAGAGTTCTGTCAGAGTTGTGCCAGAGTTCTGTCAGAGTTGTGCCAGAGTTCTGTCAGAGTTGTGCCAGAGTTCTGTCAGAGTTGTGCCAGAGTTCTGTCAGAGTTGTGCCAGAGTTCTGTCAGAGTTGTGCCAGAGTTCTGTCAGAGTTGTGCCAGAGTTCTGTCAGAGTTGTGCCAGAGTTCTGTCAGAGTTGTGCCAGAGTTCTGTCAGAGTTGTGCCAGAGTTCTGTCAGAGTTGTGCCAGAGTTCTGTCAGAGTTGTGCCAGAGTTCTGTCAGAGTTGTGCCAGAGTTCTGTCAGAGTTGTGCCAGAGTTCTGTCAGAGTTGTGCCAGAGTTCTGTCAGAGTTGTGCCAGAGTTCTGTCAGAGTTGTGCCAGAGTTCTGTCAGAGTTGTGCCAGAGTTCTGTCAGAGTTGTGCCAGAGTTCTGTCAGAGTTGTGCCAGAGTTCTGTCAGAGTTGTGCCAGAGTTCTGTCAGAGTTGTGCCAGAGTTCTGTCAGAGTTGTGCCAGAGTTCTGTCAGAGTTGTGCCAGAGTTCTGTCAGAGTTGTGCCAGAGTTCTGTCAGAGTTGTGCCAGAGTTCTGTCAGAGTTGTGCCAGAGTTCTGTCAGAGTTGTGCCAGAGTTCTGTCAGAGTTGTGCCAGAGTTCTGTCAGAGTTGTGCCAGAGTTCTGTCAGAGTTGTGCCAGAGTTCTGTCAGAGTTGTGCCAGAGTTCTGTCAGAGTTGTGCCAGAGTTCTGTCAGAGTTGTGCCAGAGTTCTGTCAGAGTTGTGCCAGAGTTCTGTCAGAGTTGTGCCAGAGTTCTGTCAGAGTTGTGCCAGAGTTCTGTCAGAGTTGTGCCAGAGTTCTGTCAGAGTTGTGCCAGAGTTCTGTCAGAGTTGTGCCAGAGTTCTGTCAGAGTTGTGCCAGAGTTCTGTCAGAGTTGTGCCAGAGTTCTGTCAGAGTTGTGCCAGAGTTCTGTCAGAGTTGTGCCAGAGTTCTGTCAGAGTTGTGCCAGAGTTCTGTCAGAGTTGTGCCAGAGTTCTGTCAGAGTTGTGCCAGAGTTCTGTCAGAGTTGTGCCAGAGTTCTGTCAGAGTTGTGCCAGAGTTCTGTCAGAGTTGTGCCAGAGTTCTGTCAGAGTTGTGCCAGAGTTCTGTCAGAGTTGTGCCAGAGTTCTGTCAGAGTTGTGCCAGAGTTCTGTCAGAGTTGTGCCAGAGTTCTGTCAGAGTTGTGCCAGAGTTCTGTCAGAGTTGTGCCAGAGTTCTGTCAGAGTTGTGCCAGAGTTCTGTCAGAGTTGTGCCAGAGTTCTGTCAGAGTTGTGCCAGAGTTCTGTCAGAGTTGTGCCAGAGTTCTGTCAGAGTTGTGCCAGAGTTCTGTCAGAGTTGTGCCAGAGTTCTGTCAGAGTTGTGCCAGAGTTCTGTCAGAGTTGTGCCAGAGTTCTGTCAGAGTTGTGCCAGAGTTCTGTCAGAGTTGTGCCAGAGTTCTGTCAGAGTTGTGCCAGAGTTCTGTCAGAGTTGTGCCAGAGTTCTGTCAGAGTTGTGCCAGAGTTCTGTCAGAGTTGTGCCAGAGTTCTGTCAGAGTTGTGCCAGAGTTCTGTCAGAGTTGTGCCAGAGTTCTGTCAGAGTTGTGCCAGAGTTCTGTCAGAGTTGTGCCAGAGTTCTGTCAGAGTTGTGCCAGAGTTCTGTCAGAGTTGTGCCAGAGTTCTGTCAGAGTTGTGCCAGAGTTCTGTCAGAGTTGTGCCAGAGTTCTGTCAGAGTTGTGCCAGAGTTCTGTCAGAGTTGTGCCAGAGTTCTGTCAGAGTTGTGCCAGAGTTCTGTCAGAGTTGTGCCAGAGTTCTGTCAGAGTTGTGCCAGAGTTCTGTCAGAGTTGTGCCAGAGTTCTGTCAGAGTTGTGCCAGAGTTCTGTCAGAGTTGTGCCAGAGTTCTGTCAGAGTTGTGCCAGAGTTCTGTCAGAGTTGTGCCAGAGTTCTGTCAGAGTTGTGCCAGAGTTCTGTCAGAGTTGTGCCAGAGTTCTGTCAGAGTTGTGCCAGAGTTCTGTCAGAGTTGTGCCAGAGTTCTGTCAGAGTTGTGCCAGAGTTCTGTCAGAGTTGTGCCAGAGTTCTGTCAGAGTTGTGCCAGAGTTCTGTCAGAGTTGTGCCAGAGTTCTGTCAGAGTTGTGCCAGAGTTCTGTCAGAGTTGTGCCAGAGTTCTGTCAGAGTTGTGCCAGAGTTCTGTCAGAGTTGTGCCAGAGTTCTGTCAGAGTTGTGCCAGAGTTCTGTCAGAGTTGTGCCAGAGTTCTGTCAGAGTTGTGCCAGAGTTCTGTCAGAGTTGTGCCAGAGTTCTGTCAGAGTTGTGCCAGAGTTCTGTCAGAGTTGTGCCAGAGTTCTGTCAGAGTTGTGCCAGAGTTCTGTCAGAGTTGTGCCAGAGTTCTGTCAGAGTTGTGCCAGAGTTCTGTCAGAGTTGTGCCAGAGTTCTGTCAGAGTTGTGCCAGAGTTCTGTCAGAGTTGTGCCAGAGTTCTGTCAGAGTTGTGCCAGAGTTCTGTCAGAGTTGTGCCAGAGTTCTGTCAGAGTTGTGCCAGAGTTCTGTCAGAGTTGTGCCAGAGTTCTGTCAGAGTTGTGCCAGAGTTCTGTCAGAGTTGTGCCAGAGTTCTGTCAGAGTTGTGCCAGAGTTCTGTCAGAGTTGTGCCAGAGTTCTGTCAGAGTTGTGCCAGAGTTCTGTCAGAGTTGTGCCAGAGTTCTGTCAGAGTTGTGCCAGAGTTCTGTCAGAGTTGTGCCAGAGTTCTGTCAGAGTTGTGCCAGAGTTCTGTCAGAGTTGTGCCAGAGTTCTGTCAGAGTTGTGCCAGAGTTCTGTCAGAGTTGTGCCAGAGTTCTGTCAGAGTTGTGCCAGAGTTCTGTCAGAGTTGTGCCAGAGTTCTGTCAGAGTTGTGCCAGAGTTCTGTCAGAGTTGTGCCAGAGTTCTGTCAGAGTTGTGCCAGAGTTCTGTCAGAGTTGTGCCAGAGTTCTGTCAGAGTTGTGCCAGAGTTCTGTCAGAGTTGTGCCAGAGTTCTGTCAGAGTTGTGCCAGAGTTCTGTCAGAGTTGTGCCAGAGTTCTGTCAGAGTTGTGCCAGAGTTCTGTCAGAGTTGTGCCAGAGTTCTGTCAGAGTTGTGCCAGAGTTCTGTCAGAGTTGTGCCAGAGTTCTGTCAGAGTTGTGCCAGAGTTCTGTCAGAGTTGTGCCAGAGTTCTGTCAGAGTTGTGCCAGAGTTCTGTCAGAGTTGTGCCAGAGTTCTGTCAGAGTTGTGCCAGAGTTCTGTCAGAGTTGTGCCAGAGTTCTGTCAGAGTTGTGCCAGAGTTCTGTCAGAGTTGTGCCAGAGTTCTGTCAGAGTTGTGCCAGAGTTCTGTCAGAGTTGTGCCAGAGTTCTGTCAGAGTTGTGCCAGAGTTCTGTCAGAGTTGTGCCAGAGTTCTGTCAGAGTTGTGCCAGAGTTCTGTCAGAGTTGTGCCAGAGTTCTGTCAGAGTTGTGCCAGAGTTCTGTCAGAGTTGTGCCAGAGTTCTGTCAGAGTTGTGCCAGAGTTCTGTCAGAGTTGTGCCAGAGTTCTCCCAGAGTTGTGCCAGAGTTGGGCCAGAGTTGTGCCATAGTTGTGCCGAAGTTGTTAAAGAGTTGCACCAGAGTTGTGCCAAAGTTCTCCCAGAGTTGTGCCTGAGTTGTGCCAGGGTTGTGCCAGCGTTATCCACAGTTGTGCCTGAGTTGTGCTAGAGTTGTGCCAGAGTTGTGCCAGAGTTGTGCCAGAGTTGTGCCAGAGTTGTGCCAATGTTGTGCCAGAGTTGTGCCAGAGTTGTGCCAGAGTTCTGCCGGAATTGTGCCAGAGTTGTGCCATACTTGTCCCAAAGTTGTTCCAGAGTTGCACCAGAGTTTTGCAATAGTTGTGCCAGAGTTGTGCCATAGTTGTGCCAGGGCTGGACCAATATTGTGCTAGAGTTGTGCCAGAGTTGTTCCAGATTTGTGCGAGAGTTGCGCCAGATTTGTGCCAATGTTGTTCTAGAGTTGTGCCATAGTTGTGCCAAAGTTGTGAAAGAGTTGCACCAGAGTTGTGCCAGAGTTGTGCCAGAGTTGTGCCATAGTTTTGCCAGAGCTAGGCCAATGTTGTGCCAAAGTTGTGCCAGAGTTGTTCTAGTGTTGTGCCAGAGTTGTGCCAGATTTGTGCCAATGTAGTTTTAATGCTGTGTCAGAGTTGTGCCAGAGTTCTACCGGAGTCGTGCCAGAGTTGTGCCATAGTTGTGCCAGAGTTGTGCCAGAGTTGTGCCAGAGTTGTGCCAGAGTGGTGCCAGAGTTGTGCCAGAGTTGTGCCAGAGTTGTACCAGAGTAGTGCCAGAGTTGTGCCAAAGTTGTGCCAGATTTGTGCCAATGTTGTTTCTATGCTGTGTCAGAGTTGTGCCAGAGTTGTGGCAGAGTTGTGCCAAAGTTCTGCCAGAGTTGTGCCTGCGTTGTGCCAGAGTTGTGCCAGAGGTGTGTATAGTTGTGCCAGAGTTGTGTCATAGTTGTGCCAGAGTTGTGCCAATGTTGTGCCAGAGTTGTGCCAGATTTGTGCCAATGTTGTTCCAGAGTTGTGCCAGAGTTGTGCCAGAGTTCTGCCGGAGTTGTGCCAGAGTTATGCCATAGTATGCCAAAGTTGTTCCTAAGTTGCGCCAGAGTTGTGCCAGAGTTGTGCCAGAGTTGTGCCATAGTTGTGCCAGAGCTGGGCCAATGTTGTGCCAGAGTTGTGCGAGAGTTGTTCCAGAGTTGTGCCAGAGTTTTGCCAGATTCGTGCCAATGTTGTTCCAGAGTTGTGCCAGAGTTGTGCCAGAGCTCTGCGTGTGTTGTGCGATAGTTGTGCCATAGTTGTGCCAAAGTTGTGCCAGCGTTGTGCCAGAGTTATGCCAGAGTGGTGCCAGAGTTGTGCCAGTGTTGTGCCAGAGTTATGCCAGAGTGGTGCCAGAGTTGTGCCAGAGTTGTGCCAGAGTTGTACCAGTGTGTTGTGCCAGAGTTGTGCCAGAGTTGTGCCAGAGCTGTGCCAGAGTTGTGCCAGAGTTCTGCGAGAGTTGTGCGAGAGTTGTGCCAGAGTTGTGCCAGAGTTGTACCAGTGTGTTGTGCCAGAGTTGTGCCAGAGGTGTGTCAGAGTTGTGCCAGAGTTCTGGCAGAGTTGTGCAAGAGTTGTGCCAGAGTTGTGCCAGAGTTGTTCCAGTGTTATGCTAGAGCTGTGCCAGAGTCGTGCCAGAGTTGCGCCATAGTTGTGCCAGAGTTGTGCCAGAGTTTTGCCATGGGTATGCCAGAGGTGTGCCAGAGTTGTGCCAGACTTGTGCCAGATTTGTGCCAGTGTTGTGCCAGAGTTGTGCCACGGTTGTGTCAGAGTTGTGCCAGAGTTGGGCCAATGTTGTGCTAGCATTGTGCCAGAGTTGTGCCAGAGTTGTGACAGAGATGTGCCATAGTTGTGCCAGAGCTGTGCCAATGTTGTGCCAGCGTTGTGCCAGAGTTGTGCCAGAGTTGTACCAATGTTGTGCAAAAGTTGTGCCAGAGTTACGCCAGAGTCGTGCCTGAGTTGTGCCAGAGTTGTGCCAGTGTACCGCCATAGTTGTGCCAGTGTTGTGCCATAATTATGTCAGAGTTGTGCCAGAGTTGTTCCATAGTTGTGCCATAGTTGTGCCAGAGTTGTGCCAGAATTGTGCCAGATTTGTGCCAGAGTTGTTCCAGAGTTGTGCCAGAGTTGTGCCAGAGTTGGGCCAGTGTTGTGCAAGAGTTGTGCTAGAGTTGTGCCAGAATTCTGTTGGAGCTGTGCCAAGACTGTGCCATAGTGTGCCAAAGTTGTGCCAGAGTTGTGCTAGAGTTGTGCTAGATTTGTGCCTGCGTTGTGCCAGAGTTGCGCCAGAGTTGTGTCAGAGTTGTGCCAGAGTTGTGCCAGAGTTGTGCCAGAGTTGTGCCAAAGTTGTGCCAGAGTTTTGCCAGAGTTGTGCCAAAATAGTACCAGAGTTGTGCCAGAGTTGTTCCAGAGATGTGCCATAGTTGTGCCAGAGTTACGCCATAGTTGTGCCAGAGTTGTGCCAGAGTTGTGCCAAAGTTCTCCCAGAGTTGTGCCTGAGTTGTCCCAGGGTTGTGCCAGAGTTATCCACAGTTGTGTCAGAGTTGTGCCAGAGTTGTACCAGAGTTGTGCCAAAGTTGTGCCAATGTTGTGCCAGAGTTGTGCCAGAGTTGTGCAAGAGTTGTGCCAGAGTTGTCCCATAGTTATGCCAGGGCTGGACCAATATTGTGCTAGAGTTGTGCCAGAGGTGTTCCAGAGTTGTGTCAGAGTCGTGCCAGATTTGTGCCAATGTTGTTATAGAGTTGTACCAAAGCTGTGCCAGAGTTCTACCGGAGTTGTGCCATAGTTGTGCCAAAGTTGTTAAAGAGTTGCACCAGAGTTGTGCCAGAGTTGTACCAGAGTTGTGCCATAGTTTTGCCAGAGCTAGGCCAATGTTGTGCCAAAGTTGTGCCAGAGTTGTTCTATAGTTGTGCCAGAGTTGTGCCATATTTGTGCCAATGTTGTTCCAATGCTGTGTCAGACTTGTGCCAGAGTTCTGCCGGAGTTGTGCCAGAGTTGTGTCATAGTTGTGCCAAGGTTGTGCCAGAGTTGTGCCAGAGTTGTGCCAGAGTGGTGCCAGAGTTGTGCCAGAGTTGTGCCAGAGTTGTACGAGAGTGGTGCCAGATTTGTGCCAGAGTTGTGTCAGAGTTGTGCCAGAGTTGTGCCAGTGTTGTGCCAGAGCTGTGCCAGAGTGGTGCCAGAGTTGTGCCAGTGTTGTGCCAGAGCTGTGCCAGAGTGGTGCCAGAGTTGTGCCAGTGTTGTGCCAGAGCTGTGCCAGAGTGGTGCCAGAGTTGTGCCAGTGTTGTGCCAGAGCTGTGCCAGAGTGGTGCCAGAGTTGTGCCAGTGTTGTGCCAGAGCTGTGCCAGAGTGGTGCCAGAGTTGTGCCAGTGTTGTGCCAGAGCTGTGCCAGAGTGGTGCCAGAGTTGTGCCAGTGTTGTGCCAGAGCTGTGCCAGAGTGGTGCCAGAGTTGTGCCAGTGTTGTGCCAGAGCTGTGCCAGAGTGGTGCCAGAGTTGTGCCAGTGTTGTGCCAGAGCTGTGCCAGAGTGGTGCCAGAGTTGTGCCAGTGTTGTGCCAGAGCTGTGCCAGAGTGGTGCCAGAGTTGTGCCAGTGTTGTGCCAGAGCTGTGCCAGAGTGGTGCCAGAGTTGTGCCAGTGTTGTGCCAGAGCTGTGCCAGAGTGGTGCCAGAGTTGTGCCAGTGTTGTGCCAGAGCTGTGCCAGAGTGGTGCCAGAGTTGTGCCAGTGTTGTGCCAGAGCTGTGCCAGAGTGGTGCCAGAGTTGTGCCAGTGTTGTGCCAGAGCTGTGCCAGAGTGGTGCCAGAGTTGTGCCAGTGTTGTGCCAGAGCTGTGCCAGAGTGGTGCCAGAGTTGTGCCAGTGTTGTGCCAGAGCTGTGCCAGAGTGGTGCCAGAGTTGTGCCAGTGTTGTGCCAGAGCTGTGCCAGAGTGGTGCCAGAGTTGTGCCAGTGTTGTGCCAGAGCTGTGCCAGAGTGGTGCCAGAGTTGTGCCAGTGTTGTGCCAGAGCTGTGCCAGAGTGGTGCCAGAGTTGTGCCAGTGTTGTGCCAGAGCTGTGCCAGAGTGGTGCCAGAGTTGTGCCAGTGTTGTGCCAGAGCTGTGCCAGAGTGGTGCCAGAGTTGTGCCAGTGTTGTGCCAGAGCTGTGCCAGAGTGGTGCCAGAGTTGTGCCAGTGTTGTGCCAGAGCTGTGCCAGAGTGGTGCCAGAGTTGTGCCAGTGTTGTGCCAGAGCTGTGCCAGAGTGGTGCCAGAGTTGTGCCAGTGTTGTGCCAGAGCTGTGCCAGAGTGGTGCCAGAGTTGTGCCAGTGTTGTGCCAGAGCTGTGCCAGAGTGGTGCCAGAGTTGTGCCAGTGTTGTGCCAGAGCTGTGCCAGAGTGGTGCCAGAGTTGTGCCAGTGTTGTGCCAGAGCTGTGCCAGAGTGGTGCCAGAGTTGTGCCAGTGTTGTGCCAGAGCTGTGCCAGAGTGGTGCCAGAGTTGTGCCAGTGTTGTGCCAGAGCTGTGCCAGAGTGGTGCCAGAGTTGTGCCAGTGTTGTGCCAGAGCTGTGCCAGAGTGGTGCCAGAGTTGTGCCAGTGTTGTGCCAGAGCTGTGCCAGAGTGGTGCCAGAGTTGTGCCAGTGTTGTGCCAGAGCTGTGCCAGAGTGGTGCCAGAGTTGTGCCAGTGTTGTGCCAGAGCTGTGCCAGAGTGGTGCCAGAGTTGTGCCAGTGTTGTGCCAGAGCTGTGCCAGAGTGGTGCCAGAGTTGTGCCAGTGTTGTGCCAGAGCTGTGCCAGAGTGGTGCCAGAGTTGTGCCAGTGTTGTGCCAGAGCTGTGCCAGAGTGGTGCCAGAGTTGTGCCAGTGTTGTGCCAGAGCTGTGCCAGAGTGGTGCCAGAGTTGTGCCAGTGTTGTGCCAGAGCTGTGCCAGAGTGGTGCCAGAGTTGTGCCAGTGTTGTGCCAGAGCTGTGCCAGAGTGGTGCCAGAGTTGTGCCAGTGTTGTGCCAGAGCTGTGCCAGAGTGGTGCCAGAGTTGTGCCAGTGTTGTGCCAGAGCTGTGCCAGAGTGGTGCCAGAGTTGTGCCAGTGTTGTGCCAGAGCTGTGCCAGAGTGGTGCCAGAGTTGTGCCAGTGTTGTGCCAGAGCTGTGCCAGAGTGGTGCCAGAGTTGTGCCAGTGTTGTGCCAGAGCTGTGCCAGAGTGGTGCCAGAGTTGTGCCAGTGTTGTGCCAGAGCTGTGCCAGAGTGGTGCCAGAGTTGTGCCAGTGTTGTGCCAGAGCTGTGCCAGAGTGGTGCCAGAGTTGTGCCAGTGTTGTGCCAGAGCTGTGCCAGAGTGGTGCCAGAGTTGTGCCAGTGTTGTGCCAGAGCTGTGCCAGAGTGGTGCCAGAGTTGTGCCAGTGTTGTGCCAGAGCTGTGCCAGAGTGGTGCCAGAGTTGTGCCAGTGTTGTGCCAGAGCTGTGCCAGAGTGGTGCCAGAGTTGTGCCAGTGTTGTGCCAGAGCTGTGCCAGAGTGGTGCCAGAGTTGTGCCAGTGTTGTGCCAGAGCTGTGCCAGAGTGGTGCCAGAGTTGTGCCAGTGTTGTGCCAGAGCTGTGCCAGAGTGGTGCCAGAGTTGTGCCAGTGTTGTGCCAGAGCTGTGCCAGAGTGGTGCCAGAGTTGTGCCAGTGTTGTGCCAAAGTTGTGCAAGAGGTGTGCCAGGGTTGTGTCAGAGTTGTGCTAGAGCTGGGCCAGAATTGTGCCAGAGTTGTGCGAGAGTTGGGCCAGAGTTGTGCCAGAGTTGTGCCATAGTTGTGCCAGAGTTGTGCCAGAGTTGTGCCAGAGTTATGCCAGAGTTGTGCCAGACTTGTACCATATTTGTGCCAGTGTTGTGCCAAAGTTGTGCAAGAGGTGTGCCAGGGTTGTGTCAGAGTTGTGCCAGAGTTGGGCCAGAGTTGTGCCAGAGTTGTGCCAGAATTGTGCCAGAGTTGTGCCAGACTTGTGCCAGCGTTGTGCCAGAGTTGTGCCAGAGTTGTTCCAGAGTTGTGCCAGGGTTGTGCCAGATTCGTGCCAATGTTGTTCCAAAGTGGTGCCAGAGTTGTGCCAGAGTTCTGCCGGAGTTGTGCCAGAGTTGTGCCATAGTTGTGCCAAAGTTGTTCCTAAGTTGCGCCAGAGTTGTGCCAGAGTTGTGCCAGAGTTGTGCCATAGTTGTGCTAGAGCTGGGCCAATGTTGTGCCAGAGTTGTGCCATAGTTGTTCCAGAGTTGTGCCAGAGTTGTGCCAGATTGGTGCCAATGTTGATCCAGAGTTGTGCCAGAGTTGTGCCAGAGTTCTGCCGGAGTTGTACGAGAGTTGTACCATAGTTGTGCCAAAGTTGTGCCAGCGTTGTGCCAGAGTTGTGCCAGAGTGGTGCCAGAGTTGCGCCAGAGTTGTGCCAGAGTTATGCCAGTGTGCTGCCAGAGTTGTGCCAGAGTTGTGCCAGAGTTGTGCAAGTGTGGTGCCAGAGTTGTGCGAGAGTTGTGCCAGAGTTGTGCCAGAGTTGTGCCAGTGTTGTGCCAGAGTTGTGCCAGAGTTGTACCAGAGTTGTGCCAGAGTTGTGCCAGAGTTGTGCAAGAGTGCTGCCAGATTTGTGCAAGAGCTTTGCCAGAGTTGTGCCAGTATTGTTACAGTGTTGTGCTAGACTTGTGCTAGAGTCGTGCCAGAGATGTGCCATAGTTGTGCCAGAGTTGTACCAGAGGTGTGCCAGAGTTGGGCCAGAGTTGTGCCAGAGTTGTGCCAGAGGTGTGCCAGAGTTGTGCCAGAGTGGTGCCAGAGTTGTGCCAGAGTTGTGCCAGAGTTGTACCAGTGTGTTGTGCCAGAGTTGTGCCAGAGGTGTGTCAGAGTTGTGCCAGAGTGCTGCCAGAGTTGTGCAAGAGTTGTGCCAGAGTTGTTCCATAGTTGTTCTAGTGTTGTGCTATAGTTGGGCCAGAGTTGTGCCCAAGTTTTGCTAGTGTTGTGCCAGAGTTGTGCCAGAGTTGTACCAGAGTTGTGCCAGAGTTGTGCCAGAGTTGTGCAAGAGTGCTGCCAGATTTGTGCAAGAGTTTTGCCAGAGTTGTGCCAGTATTGTTACAGTGTTGTGCTAGAGTTGTGCTAGAGTCGTGCCAGAGATGTGCCATAGTTGTGCCAGAGTTGTGCCAGAGGTGTGCCAGAGTTGGGCCAGAGTTGTGCCAAAGTTGTGCCAGAGTTGTGCCAGAGTTGTGCCAGAGTTGTGCAAGAGTTGTGCCAGAGTTGTGCCAGAGTTGTACCAGAGCTGGGCAGATGTTGTACCTGAGTTGTGCCAGAGTTGTGACAGAGTTGTGCCAGAGTTGTGCCAGAGTTGTGCCAATGTTGTGCTAGAGTTGTGCCAAAATTGTGCCAGAGTTCTGCCGGAGTTGTGCCACAGTTGCGCGAGAGTTGTGCCAGAGTTGTGCCAGAGTTGTGCCATAGTTGTGCCAGAGCTGGGCCAATGTTGTGCAAGAGTTGTGCCAGAGTTGTTCCAGAGTTGTGCGAGATTTGTGCCAGATTTGTGCCAATGTTATTCTAGAGTTGTGCCAGAGCCGTGCAAGAGTTCTGCCAGAGTTGTGCCAGAGTTGTGCCATAGTTGTGCCAAAGTTGTTAAAGAGTTGCACCAGAGTTTTGCCAGAGTTGTGCCAGAGTTGTTCCATAGTTTTGCCAGAGCTAGGCCAATGTTGTGCCAAAGTTGTTCCGGAGTTGTTCTAGTGTTGTGCCAGAGTTGTGCCAGATTTGTGCCAATGTAGTTTCAATGCTGTGTCAGAGTTGTGCCAGAGTTCTGCCGGAGTTGTGCCAGAGTCGTGCCATAGTTGTGCCAAAGTTGTGCCAGAGTTGTGCCAGAGTTGTGCCAGAGTGGTGCCAGAGTTGTGCCAGAGTTGTGCCAGAGTTGTACCAGAGTGGTGCCAGAGTTGTGCCAGAGTTGTGCCAGATTTGTGCCAGAGTTGTGCCAGAGTGGTGCCAGAGTTGTGCCAGAGTTGTGCCAGAGTTGTACCAGAGTGGTGCCAGAGTTGTGCCAGAGTTGTGCCAGATTTGTGCCAATGTTGTTTCAATGCTGTGTCAGAGTTGTGCCAGAGTTCTGCCGGTGTTGTGCCAGAGTTGTGCCATAGTTTTGCCAACGTTGTGCCGGAGTTGTGCCAGATTTGTGCCAGAGTTGTGCCAGAGTTGTACCAGAGGTGTGTCAGAGTTGTGCCAGAGTGCTGCCAGAGTTGTGCAAGAGTTGTGCCAGAGTTGTGCCAGAGTTGTTCCAGTGTTGTGCTAGAGTTGTGCCAGAGTCGTGCGAGAGTTGTGCCATAGTTGTGCCAGACTTGTGCCAGAGTTGTGCTAGAGTTATGCCAGAGTTGTGACAGAATTGTGCCAGAGTTGTACCAGATTTGTGCCAGTGTTGTGCCAAAGTTGTGCAAGAGTTGTGCCAGGGTTGTGTCAGAGTTGTGCTAGAGCTGGGCCAGAGTTGTGCCAGAGTTGTGCCAGAGTTGTGCCAGAGTTGTGCCAGAGTGGTGCCAGAGTTGTGCCAGAGTTGTGCCAGA